>CM060961.1:67597985-67705485 GCA_030765045.1 Tenodera sinensis | reverse complement strand
CGGGAATGTCCGATGTGAAAATAAGCTATTGGAGAATACTAATGAACGACTAGCCAGGGTTAAGGAAGCCATGGAAAAACTCAACGGAAAGATGAAGGACCTTGGCCAACCTGTTAACGCCCTGTAAGGCACAGTCGACCGCAGCACCAAAGGACTGAACTCTTCATAGTGGAACAAATGCTCAACGAAAACCTCAAAGTAGGTGGATATCTATGTTGGGGGGGGGGGGGGCTGCGTTCAGCAGCTCACCATATCTCAACCTTTTACAAATAGATACAAGCATAACAATAGCCCAATTTTTAACATTTTTAAGCGTTCTGGGATCTCATTAGGAAGCCAAGTAAACTAACAGTTGACTATTATTCTGTTCACACAGCAATTATTGGGTGAATGGTAACCAGATTTGGGTTATTTGTACATTGTGTTTCTGCAAACAATTATTATAAAAATTAGCTAACACTTGCTTAAAGGTGTGCAAAAATGAACGAGTGACACCCTGCTTCTTAATTCAAAATGCTGCAAAGAACATTCCTCCGCGGTATTTGTAGTTGTTGAACAGTGTTTTTGCTCAGTACTTTTCGTATTTTGACTTTCTCTACTACGTATAATAAAGTAGAGGAAGTATTGTATTCCACTCAAAATTTCGGTTTCGAGATTTTACAGGAAATGTATGTTTTGAGGCCCCCTGAATCCAAAAATTTTAGAAAAAGGTCCATGTGTGTCTGTATGTCAGTTTGTGGACAGCTTAACCCAAAAACGAAAAGTCGGTTAAAAACTTAAGCTAGTATTTAAGTTTAATGTCTTTCAAGGATGCGACACGAAGATTTTGAAGAAAATTGCTTCATCCTAAACTACTCTTTACATGGAATATTTTTCGAAAATTTTTATTTTATTGAAAATGGCTCTAACGATTTTGATTAAAACGCCATGTTTGAGATATTTTTATGACAAATTAAATGTATATCTTGAATTTTCTGGCTATAGCCCATGAAGTCCTATTAACTCTGGATGACTTTTGCCTGACTGGTAAACCGTAAGAGGTAGATCAAATCTTACTATACGAAAATGTAAATCTCGCTAAAACACAATTTATGTCCAAATAAAAATGTTTGTAGAGTGAACCATGTTATTTGTGTAAGTTTTATAGAACTTACACTTCTGTCAATTGGAACATCGTTATTTATTTCTGAAGTGGAAAAACCTACGATGGAAGGTTTTTAGCCAGAACAATTCCCAATTCCCCACAGAGTCTAAAAGTATGAATGTGTGAGCGAATTTGTGTGTTTAATGTTAAAAATGATAAAATCAACCAAATGAACCCTACAATTTAGCGAGTAATAACACCATCAGCTGTTTCTCATGTCAAAACCCCCCCTGGTACCATAAGAAGATAAAGAGAGCTATACAAATGAAACAAATAATAAAAAAGAACATTCCAGGCGTAAGCCATGTTTGTAATAAATACGAGCAAGTTGGGAGTTGAGAAAGCTCTGTTTTGTCACAGCTGCACTTGCTGGTGTAAGAAGGAAGGCTTGCAAGATGAACTTTTTTTTCGGGATGCTCCCGCACGCGGCGACAGTTTTTGTCGCAAGCTTCTTGTGATAACCCTTTCCATTCTCTTCCCGACAGATGCACGCAATCTTGTCCCGGAGGAAGTACTCAAAATAAACACTTGGCAAGATAAAGAGCACGTTTCTGTCAAAATTCCTTAATGGGATCACTACGCATGTACTATCAGGCTCTGCCTTAATGAAGAAGGGTCGCAGTAGATTACTGCACCATTATTGTCAATGAATATCCTGCTAACCCATGATTTTGGTTATTGTCATTTTTAGTCACTAGATCCCCACTGGAACTTCACTGCTGATCCTAATTTACAAATTATGTACTAGTAAGGATTAATAGAAACACACATGCATAGATATAGTATATTTTAATAAAACTAATTATGAATAATATATTCTAAATTGTTAACCTAGTTCAAGTAGTGGGGTAAATTAATATAAATAACTAGAGTTTAACAAAATTATATTAAATCCAAACATAATAAACATAACATAAATAAAATGTAGACAAAAACAGTACATAATTAGAAATTACTAAAAGAAAATATATACATCAATATTAGCTGAATAATAAATTGATTACGTAGATAAACTTATAAACACCTATAGTGATACATTTCTGAGTGTCATGTAATTCCTAAATTTCTCTTTTATATGATTTTATTTTATTAGCTGTTGTAGTGGTGGAATTTTTTGTCTGAAAAATTAAGCGTAAATTAAATGTAAAAGTCTTTATTATTATGAAATTAATGTTAAAACTTCGAATATATATCCTGTTGCAGAAACCTATGTACCGGAATACAACATTAAGATTTTATTTATTTATATATATTTTTTTCCTTTATTTTTTGTTACTTCTCTACTTTGTATTCTATCGATTCCTCCCACTAAAACCACCACAACTTGTAGTAGTAGTAACAACAATAACAACAAACTAATATACTCTGAATTACTCACATGTGGAAATTTTCTTCCTTTCAAACGAAAATATAGTAATACCATTTACATGACTTTCTCTACTCAATCTTTTATAACCTAGTTTTACAAAAACTCATTCTTCTATGCACTTCTTGTTCATATAGATAACTTTCGCCACATATTTACATATTTCGTTGAAGGTATAAGGATACAGTAGGCTAAAGCGACAGTCAGATTTTTAAAACATGGATTGCTATGTGATGGTTTGAAATTCCATTATCTTTTCATGATCACGAGAAAAAGAATAGTGACTTTCCCCTGCAGAAAAGTGTAAGTATATGAATATTAAAATCAGTACCAAATTACTGCACAGATTGTTAACGCAACACAACATATTCTTTGATATAAATTGCGGGCTATAATGAGGTCTACATTTTTTGTTTTGTTTGTTTTTTTCAGTAAGATCTTGTCTATCTCTTACGTTTTACCAAATACGAAAGCAATTCAGAATGAAGGATCTTCACAGTCTATTCCCAGAAAATACATATATGTAAACATTTTATTTTTCGTGCAAATATCTTAAATATAGGTATTTTAGTCAAGGAATTTTCTAGATATGTTTTTTCTAGGACATTTATAAGTTTCTATTCCTTTAACTTCTACCTGTTTTATGGCATCAAATTATGTTTTACGTGAAATGCATTTTTGGTTGGATTTTATTCAAAGGATATGTTTTGGAAGTAATTTCTATACAATATTTAAATGTATTTATGCATCTTATGTATGCTTTCTACTGTTTAACATTACCTTATTATTTTCGTTTGTTTTACTACGTTTTATTAAAACAAGAGAGCCATTTTCGAAAAATAAAACAGCAATATTTCATATAAAGGGTACTTTGGGGAAGAGGGATTTTCTTGAAAATCTTTATGTAGTATCCTTTGATGACACAGAACTTATATGTTCATTCCTATAGCTATTCCATGTTAATATATTGACATTTTTATGTTTCATTTATGTGACACCTTTAACATCTAAGGCCACATAGGTAGCTATTTAGCTTTGGAACAGCGATGCTGTTCACCCGTTCACAGCCTTGTTAATCTTTAGGCTGTTGTACTTTTGGTTATTCTATTAAATTCACACATATTCACACTCTTATTTACACATGATGACAAAAAATAGATGTTAGAATGTATGTGTGTATGTCTGCCATGGTTTGCTCGTATGCATATAAGATGCTCCTTATGCTATTGTATGGTCGCTTTGAAAAGTTTACAATTCACCGATGTCTTATTTCACATTTCATAATGGAGGCAGTAACAACAGAACAGCGTGTGTTTATCCTAAAGACATTTTACGAAAATTCTGGGGAAAAAACGCTGTGCTGAGGCGTGTATTAAACGGAATATTTAATTCTAAAACGGCACCCTCCAAAATGACCATTTATCAATGAGATTACAGGAGAACGAACGTCAAAACAATCTGTGTTATGGACTCTTTGCAGTGGTTTCCCTGTTTGTTTACAGTTGATATGACCTTTTGCAAAGACCGAATCTGTACAGGATTCCGGGAAGGGCCACTCAGGGCGACCAGCCTCACTTGTAGCCTTGGAGAATATGGGACAAGTGCGAACCCTATTCGATGGAGCCCGCTACATCAACAAGACATACCACACAGCAACTTCAGATGTCACGACGATAAACTTAACACTTTTCCTTACAAAGTTCAACTTGCCAACCTTTCCAGAACATGAATGTGAAGCTGCACTATGCATTTGCAGATTAGATGAGCGGGAACTTGGAAAACGATCACATTTGATTAAATGATGAGGCACACTTACATCTCCAGAGGTACGTCAGTAAACAGAACTGGCGCAATTGGGATAAGGTGAATCCACACGTTCATGTTGCTGCTCCACTACATATACAAAAACTCATTGTTTGGTGCACAATCAGTGCACAGTGATTGTTGGACCCATTTTCATTGACAGAACTGTTAGAGCAGCCAAATCCAGACAGACACTGGGACAAACTTTGTACCAGCTGATGTGACATTGTTCACTAGTGAAATATTTCCTTCCTTTCTGTTTAGAAGTGTATTGTGTATGTTGTGCATGTTGTATTTCAGTGCTTAATGTTTTCATCATACCAAGAAAGTGTGTAAATCATGCAGATAATTTCTGCTATATTTGTGGTGAGCTGACCTTCAAGTCTCAGAGGCGAAATATGACCCCACTTGTAAAGAAGTGTTATCTTTACTTTGGCTGTCAAGTTGGTGATTTTGATAAGAGCTGGGCCCCAAATACATGCTATGTTTCGTGTGTTAGACTGCTGACTGGGTGGAAAAATGGTACACATCATATGCCATTTGCAATTCCCATGATTTGGAGGGAACCGAAGGATCATTCAACTGACTGTTATTTTTGTTTGACAAATATTAAAGGAATCACATCTAAAACAAAATATACAGTTAAGTATCCGAATTTGCAATCTGCATTAAGACCTGTCTTACACAGTGAAGAGTTCCCCGTACCAGTATATGTAGATACAACCTTAAGTGATAACTCTGATTCTGACCTAACTGAAACTCAAAATGATTCAGATGAAAATAAAAATGATCTTACATATGAAGCCAGTAGCTGTTCATCAGAACCATACTTTCCCAATCAGCAAGACCTTAATGACCTGATTCGGGATTTAAATCTGTCTAAACTGCAAGCTGAAGTTTTAACTTCCAGACTCAAAGGGTGGAATTTACTCCAAAAAGATGTAAGAATAAGTAGTTATCAAAGAATACTTCTCTGAAGAATATGGTGTTGTGTTTTGTAATAATATTTGTTCACTTATGGAAACTCTTGGGCATCAACACCGACCAGATGAGTGGCGATTGTTCATAGACTCCTCTAAAGTAAGTTTGAAGGCTGTGCTGCTACATATTGGCAATGAACTTCCATCAATACCAGTAGCGCATGCCGCTATGAAAGAGACATATGAAAATATGAAACTAATTTTAGAGAAAATACAATATGGAAAATATGAATGGAATATCTGTGGTGATTTAAAGGTCATTGCTTTATTGCTTGGTTTGCAACTTGGGTTCACCAAATTTTGCTGTTTTTTGTGCGAGTGGGACAGCAGAGATAAGAAGTCTCACTACGTTAGAAAGTCATGGCCAAAACGTGAATCTCTTCTCCCTGGCCAGAAAAATGTGGCATGTGTCCCTTTAGCGAATCCTGAAAAAATATTTTTACCTCCATTGCATATTAAGTTAGGAGTTATGAAAAATTTCGTCAAAGCTATGGATAAACTTTCTGATGGATTCTTGTACTTGAAATCGAAATTCCCCAAAGTCAGTGATGCTAAATTGAAAGAAGGAGTTTTTATAGGACCACAAATCCGATCATTAATGGCTGATGAACATTTCGAGGGACTGTTAAATCCACTGGAGAGAGCAGCCTGGCAGTCTTTCAAAAGTTTATGTTGCAATTTTCTTGGAAACCATAAAGCAGAAAACTATCGTGACATAGTGGCTGATCTTCTGTATTCTTATAAAGCTATGGGATGCAACATGTCTTTAAAAATTCACTTCTTGGACTCTCACTTGGACTTCTTCCCCGAAAACCTTGGAGCTGTCAGCAATGAACACGGTGAGCGTTTTCATCAGCAAATTTCTACGCTAGAGAAGAGGTACCAAGGCAAGTGGAGTTCCAATATGCTGGCTGACTACTGTTGGACTAAAATGAGAGATGTTCCAGATGCAAAATATACCCGAAAATCACTATCTACCACTTTCTAGGTAAGTCAGAATCAGTAGTTATAATTTTGAGTTAGATAGCTAGTTACGGATTTTTTAGAATATTATAAAAATTCAAATGAATATCACACAAAACTCCTGCCCGATGCGGACAAACTGTAATTATATTTGAATTCAGCACGAAAAATACTTTTAGAATCTTTTATTTTAATTCTTGTGAAAGAGAAAAAGTTAATTTTTGTAGACCAGTGCAATGAATGAAATGATTAACGAAGTGAAATGGAAGGACCAGAAATTCGCCAAGCTAAAAAATTCAAAATCCAAAAATACGATGTCGAGATTTCACCTGAATAAAAAAAAAAAAAAAAAAAAAAAAAAAAAAAAAAAAAAAAAGCATTTTTAGATTTTGTTTAAAATGACGTATGTTTAAGACATTTGTATGACAAATGAAATGTACATTTTGAATTTCCTGGCTATAGCCTATGTAGTGCTGTTTACTCTGTATGACCTTTGAATAACTCTAAACCTTAAGAGATAGACAAAATCTTACTATACAAAATATGTAGATCTTGCTAAAACACAAAATTTATGTCTGAATAAAATTTTTTATATAGTGAACCATTTCGGAGGTATTCCTTGTTATTGGTGTCAGTTTCGGAAAACAAAACTTTCGTGAAATGGAACATCGTTGTTCATTCTTTTTTACAGTTAAGCGTGCAAAGAGAACGGGATCTCAAAGCTTTAAAAGATTTGACTGTCGTCCAAAGCCTACAGTATTCTAATATTCCCCTTGCATCTACAAGGAAATAGGCAATAAGATAATTTGTACAAATGTTTATCTCAACTAACACGAAGATATACCTAGGTATAAGAGTTTATAAGAATGGTTAGTACAAGAGTAGAGAAAGTCATGTGAGTGTAACACATCAGAATTTTAGAAAAAGGTCCACGCGCGCGTATGTCTGTCTGTGAGTCTGTGGACAGCATAGCTCAAAAAGGAAAAGTCGGTTAAAACCAAAGCTAGTATTTAAGTTTAATGTCTATCAACAATGCGACACGAAGATTTTGAAAAAAAAAAAACTGCTCCACCCTATACTACGCTTTCCATGAAAAATGTTACCAAAAATTTTGATTTTCCTGCAAATGGCTCTAACGATTTTGATTAAAATGCCATGTATTTGAGATATTTTTATGAGAAACGAAATGTACATCTTGAGTTATCTGGCTATAGACCATGAAGTCTTATTTACTCTGGATGGCTTTTGCATAACTGGTAATCCGTAAGAGCTAGACTAAATCTTACTATAGAAAAAAATCTTTCTGTAGTTTTTTACTAACCATTTTTACAAACTCTTATTCCTATATCTCTATTTTCAAGAAAATAAAAATTTTCGAAAACTTTTCCATGTAAAGGGTAGTTTGGCGTAGGACTATTTTCTTCAAAATCTTGGTATCGCATCGTTTAAGGACATTAAACTTAAATACCAACTTTGGTTTTCAACCGACTTTTCGTTTTTGAGTTATGCTGTTCACAGACTGACAGACTGACACACATACACATACACACACACACACACACACACACACACACACACACACACACACACACACACACACACACAAACACACACACAAGTATTATACATAAAGCACGTTTTAAAAATGACAATACAATGGTTATGAAACGATAATAGTCATGATACGTGAAACGTAAGGTTTTTAGTACGGTACGATATATTTAATTTTTGCTTTAGAATAACGTCAAAGTTGCATGCATTATATTTAGGACATCTTAACCTAAATATCTTAAGATGTAGTTCACGTACATTTTATAAGACAAAATATAATATATAACTGGTTGAAGCACTTCGAAAACAACATTTTAAATAATGCATCAGCTAAAATTCCACACGAGCACCGTCGGATCTTAGTATTGGGTTTGGACTTAACTTCATCACCAAATCTGATACCTACAGTACCATATGCCATACGGTTGAATATTGTATTATCTCTAAGAACCTGAGATGGTTGGAAGCTTACCAGGGCACATCAAGTGGGTACTTGAGTGGCGGGACATGAATCAACAGTCCCTGTGCTCTTGAGCCCAGCTGATTGCCATATTGTCGTCAAGTGGTCCCACTATGTTCTTGCACACCGCTCATTCATCAAGTGACAGAACCCGCCCGCCTTCAAGGGCTAAGCTCCGTAACTGCCATGTCTTCTCGCTTTAAAACACAGTAGCATATGTAAACTGCAAAGAGTAGCTATGCAAAGTGCGCAAAATATGCAATTATATCTTTGCTAGCAGATTATGTTGCATTCTTAAGTGCCATTCACATAGAAAGGTTAACGTAAATGCAACACAAACACATATTGTGGCTAAGTTAATAAGTAGGACGTTCATAATAGTTTTCACTACCATGAACATGAACACTGTTGCAAAACACTAACGCTAAACGTTACAACCTCCAAGCTTTCATTTCACGTTAATGGGATCGGATGTAGAAATTATATTATTGCTACTTTTCTTGTAGATGCAAGCGGACTATGGGACTACAGTAGGCTTTAACCGATAGTCAACTCTTTTAAGAGCTGGTTGCTATATTATGGCTTTGAAATTCCGTGTTCTTTATAAGGTCAAGGGACAAAAAACTAATAACTACTTACTATTAGAGAAAAGTAAAAGTATTGCAAAATTCAAACAAATAAGGAATATCTGAAAATGGTTCACTGCATAAAAAGCACGTAATTTACATAAATTGCGTGTTTTGCCGAGATATTTTTTGAACAATAAAATTGTGTCCCTCTCTTACGGTTTAACCGTTATGCAAGTCATTTAGAATCAACAGGACTTCTGAGGCGACTCCCAGAAAATTCAATGTTTACATCTAAATTGGCATAAAATTATCTTAAACTCATGATATTTTAATCAAAATCATAAGAGCTATTTTTGATAAAATCACAAATTTCGAAAAATGTTCAATGTAAAGGATAGTGTGGAGAGGGGGGATTTTCTTGGTATTTAATGACTTTTCGTTTTTGACTTACGCTATTCACACACACCCAGAGAGATAGTCAGATAGACGCACACACAGACCTTTGTTATTTCAGGTATTCCCGGTGAAAATTAGACATCTCACATTCATTTCAATACGTTAAACTTGTGTTTCAAACAAAATCATTAGACTTTCTGAGGAAATGTCGAAACATTTTCCATATAAAGGGTGGTTTTGGATGAGGGAATTTCCTTGAAACTTTTCTTGTCAGAACCTTAAAAGCTGATGGATTTAAATAACTTTGATATTTATCAACTTTTAACTTTTGAGTTATGCTATTTTATTTCTATCTCTCCTTCCCTCTCTAATACACGCAAACGCTCTCACACATCTTCTACAACTGCTTTTTTTGGGGTTCAGTGACCCCTAAACGTGCACTTCCGGTGAAATTTCTATAGCAAGATGTATTCCAGGACAATTTTTTCAAAAATAAATTTATCAGCAGAACTGCAATGCTTTATGCACAATGTTTCCAAAAGTACTTTACACTTTAAAGGTATAGGTGACCTCTTTAAAAATCTGAATACATGTATGACGTCAGTGAATCACCCCATACAGTTGAGTCACTGAGGGAAGTATGTGTAACAGCTGCCGGAAGTTTATACCAGCTGACTGTTTTACGGAATCTTGCAAGTCTTAAATCCCTTCGTCTCCCTGTCATGTGGTAATGAGCATTAACGTTTTATCTTCACTTTATTACCAGAGGACATCCACTCAAGGTGCAGTTCAGTTCCTGAGCTCAAAGGAGTAGGGTTGGTATGTTCGCTTCAGACACCTATGTACCCTAGCAAATATTATTCGTTCTTGAATACAAGGAAACTCTTCTCACTAGGGGAGGGCAGAAATAACGTGGCAGTTACCTTAATGTAACGATTACTAAAGTAATGAAGGCAAACAAACTGGTTACACCTAACGATTACAAAAGATCGAACACAAAGTAATAAGCTACCCAATAACAGTTACCAAAGTAACGAAGACAGTGGCTGAGGCAGACATAAAATTTAATGGCGGGTGGCAGTACGAGCTGGTTAACACAGCTTCCAATCACGACCTTGCCACTCCTTGCGGTGTTGTGTAGTTAAACATGCTCTGAAATCACGCTGCAAAAGCCGATGATATAGATATCATTTCCGCCAACAAAATTTATTTGCGTAACAGGAAAGAGAGTACTCTGATCACGAAGTGGTTAACTCTCAGCCGCCATTAAATTTTGTCTGCTGTGGCAGATGATTATCGCGCTGACGGTTACCTAGTCTGTGTGATTTCATTCATGTATGGCATTGGTACTAGTTGCCTCAACTAGTATCAATGTTCTCTGTTAGAGTTCGAGAATGGCACTGTGCATCTAATAAACATCTGGCGAGAAAAATGCCTACTAATTATTTGCTTTGCTACATATACATATGTAATTGTCCATAACTACTCCATTATTGACATTTAATAAGTTATTTTTGTACCGTTGGAATTATCGCTTCAGATGTTGGACTATAAGTGTGTTTGGGCGTTAATATTTCTCTTCTCTAGCAACATTGCCTTTCAAAATGGCATTACAATGTTTTATATAACGTTCTACGAGAATATTTAGGTTATTATATATGTTTAACTTCAATCTTGTTTGTGTTGGTATTATTAATGCATTTCTTTTAAATATCAGCATTATGTGATGTTAAAGTATATTTAAGATGCCATATAGCCCACAGCTTGATTGAAAAATAGCGACCCTGATTGCATAGATCTTATAAACGATCGAGAGGGAACACGTACCACACTCCAGTACTACACCCCACTCATTACACTGTAGTAGACAGAGGTTGGGGACACAGGGGCTGGGTGGCAGTCCTTAGCCCGGCAAGGGGTGTTGTGCCTTGGGTTATTAATATTCTTATGGCTCACTTCGCCTGCCCATCTGTACGTCTGTATACGTGCAGGAATGTAGAAGCAAATGCGAATGAATGCAAAATGTACTATAAGGACCATAGTAATCAAACCAGAGAAAATTATTTTTAGATTGCATCAAATAACAAGGTAGGACTATATCAGAATCTTTCATATTGAAACATAGTTACAGCTAATCGTTATTGGCAACAATTAATGAGGAGGTAGAGCTAAAGTATGTAGGGAGAGGATTCCACACTGAGCAGATGCAGGCTATTGCATGTCAGACCCCCGGGAGGAAGGGGTGGAATGAGAGTGCTCTACGGGCATGAGGGAACTCGGACGAGTTGTGAGCCTACATGAGGGTCCCTAATATGTGCTGAAGATTCTTCATCTTGACATCAGTGTTCACCAGGTAAAATGGGTTTCGACAGCAGTCCCACCCTGCGGCAGGCTTGGCAACTACAAGGCCACCCATCTGTCGAGAGCATCAGTTACAGTGCGCAAATCTCCCACACGGTATAGCGCTATACCGTGTGGGAGATTTGCGCACTGTAACTGATGCTCTCGACAGATGGGTGGCCATCACCAACAGTTCCAACCCTGAAAGAATGGATCGAAAGGAAGATGAAAAGAAAAGGAGGGACAAAAATTTGAGGGATATAATTATCCTTCCCTTTCGCCTGGTAACCCGGGAAAACCCATCAAAAAGCCCTTGAATCTGGAAGGTCGGCTGTGGTAACCGAACCCACGATCTCCTGAATGTGAGTTTCACACGTTACCACGGAGCCAACTCACTCGGTAGCCATTAATGTAATTTAACTGACAACGTGACAACCATAAAAAGAAATAACTTAATGGTAACTAGTAACTGTTACATGTAACCGTTTACACGTTGTAACTGCCGCAATTACGTTACTCGAAAATAACTTTGTCACCACCATATTTCTCACTACACATCGTCCGTGTTAGAATACAAGTTTGGAGAGGAAAAGCACAAAGGTTATCATCTTTCAATGTAATTTTTTTTTTTCAATTAAACCCAGTGCAACAGTCCAAGAAGGGCTAAGGTTTGCTGCCCAGCCACTGCGTCCCCCACCTCTGCCCACTATAGGCGTCATTGGTGGAGTCAGCGCCCCGAGTCCTCCCGGCCAGTTATACGGCCTTGGCGATCTGGGATCGCTAGTTCTCCATCAAGTAGCTCCCCCAGCGACCTAACGAGGCTGAGTGCATCCCGTACCAGAGCTCCCAGCGGGGGAAAATCCCCATGCTGGTACCGGGGATCGAACCCGGGTTCTCCGTGCCAGGGGCAAGCGCGCTACCAATTGCGCTGCGGTCTCTTTCAATGTAAATCAAGCCCATATTGCTGCACTCCAAAGATATATTACAACCATCAACTTTGTGTTCATTTATTAAATAACATTGCAAGCATTAAATCACTAGAGACTTAACATATCTATATAGTACATAAACGGGACATAATAGAAATGTTTATTATTTTCCGCTCCATTTAAACGACCATACGTATTTTCGAGAACGAAAGCTCTGAATGAAGGAGTCCTTAAGAATAAAAATATTATGTATTGCACTCATATGAGTTTCTCTATTGTTGCACAAAATATGCTTACAAACGCATACATACGTATTCCTCCATCTACCTCATGTCCATTGAGATAAACATTTGCAGAAATTACCTTGTTAATTTTCTTGTAAATGCAAGGGTAATGTGGGAATACAGTAGGCTCTAAGAGATAGTCTAATGTTTTAAAAGCTGGTCGCTAAGTAATAGCTTTGACATTCCATTCTCTTTGCATGTCTGGATTATAAAATAAAAACGTATAACGATTTCCCATTTGAGAAAGGTGTAAGTATTGGAAAACTCAACCATATAGCAAGGAATTGTGCAGTAAGATTTTGTCCATTTCTTACAGTTTACCAATTATGCAAGTCATCCAAAATGAAGAGTATTTGAGGACATTCCCACAAAATTCAAGGTACACATTTCATTTACCATGAAAATATCCTACACGTGTGGTATTATAATCAAATCGTTACAGCCGTTTTTGGGGAAACCAAAGTGTTCAAAAATGTTCCATGTAAAGAGTGGTCTGGCTTAGGGGTATTTTCTAGATAATCTCGAGTCACATCCTTGGAAGATTCTGAACTTAGATATGAAGTTCGGTAATTTACCGACTTTTCGTTTTTGAGGTATGCTATACACTCGGACACATGAACTTTTTTCTAAAAATGCTTCTTTTTTTATTCAGTGGACTTCAAATTTTCTGTGAAATCTCGATATCAAGAGTGTACATTGTAGCTCATTATGCTTCGTTGTACTCAGAAATGTATTTAAAAAAGGTGGTAAATATTTTGGGAGATATTATACGTACATATAAATAATAATCGCTCCATCCTTAGATCCACACTTGATGTAAACACAAGCCGTCAACAACTAACCTGCGATACGTCGAAACCAAAGCACACCCTAAAATATAGTACCATAAATATCGGCGATTATCTGTGAGTTTTCAAGATGTATGATAACTCTGGTAAAGACTACTTGAATGTATTGCGATAGCAGCAGTATTCCTGAAACTCCAGAGTCTGTTACACATAAACACGAGGCATGAGTCCACGTGACCTTTGTGTTAGTCGCAGCTAATATGAACATCGGATTATCGCGGAGGGATACAAGGTGTGGATCTAAGGCTGGATGGAGTATAGATAATTTTGCACATGAAACAGTTATTTAAAAACTGACAGAAAATTAGAATGAGTTACTTGAATATAAATATTCAGTACTCATTATATTACGTTGCTAGTGCTTATTAGAATACAGTTGAAAGAGAGAGAATTGAGAAATTTGCCTCACCACTCAAGAGGATAACGTGAGTAAAGCGGCGGGTTCGGCTAGTTTACAATAATGCAGTGCCACCAATGAAGCAGTCTGCCAGGCTCGTGCTAGTGAGATGAAAACAAGAAGACATGGTGACGGTGGTTGCTGGTATGTCGGTATTTGTTTGGATTCTCTGTCTTTCTTCACCCACGTGCGGGCCGTAGCTTCCCACAGGAACTCTAGGAGGGAGGACAGGCTCTTCCGGTTTTCAGGAACACATGTCTTTATATTAACATTACATCCTTTCCATTCGTTATCCACCTTCATTTGTTTTTACAACAAGCACATCTCCACATTTCATCTCCACTTACAACGGGATTAGCCTTTAAGCCAATATCTTGAACATGATCAGAGGTACCAAAACCCGATACACTTTTATCCACTGGAATGGAGATGATGGAAAATCTAAATATGATTTCCTTTGAGAAGTATCTAAGAATTATTGTGTATAGTTGATTTCATGCCTGAATTTCTATTCAAAGTTACTGGATCAATTCTTAGTTCAAGTCCTTAGGGTTTGTAATGAGAATTTCCGAACCTTATGCATGTCTTAGCAGTAGAACATCTGTTTACCTCTATTTTATACTAATACTTTACTTTCTTTTTCTTAATCTGATTACCCTCCCCTTATGTAGGACTTATTCCTCCTAGGACTTACCAGCCAGTGCCTAGGGTCAGATACTTGTCGGTAGCAGAGAAGCATGGACCAGACAGAGTGAAGACCTGGGTGGTCAGCCAAGCACCAGGTATGAGAGTGAGGAAGAGGATGATATGAAATGCAGGCGGAATGGATGATTTAAAAGGTGATGATGGAGCAATTGGTGGAATGAGGGGTAGGGGAAACTGGAGAGCCCGCAGAAAACCCGCCCAGATGCCGTTCGTCCACCACGAATACCACATGGGGTCCCTGGGATCGAACCCGGGCCGAATAGGTGATAGGCGAACGGTCTAACCGCTCGGCCGTAGCGCCGCCTATGTTTTACTTTCTTTTTCTTCTTCTTCTTCTTCTTCTTCTTCTTCTTCTTTTTCTTCTTCTTCTTCTTCTTCTTCTTCTTCTTCTTCTTCTTCTTCTTCTTCTTCTTCTTCTACATCTACTTTTCCTTCTTCTTCCAATGGCGCTACAGCCCAAAGCGGGCCTGGGTCTTCTTCATCTGAGACCTCCAATTATCTCCATCCAGAACCATCTGTTGCCAACTTTTGCATTTTAGATTCCCCTCTCCTCTCTTTATTGCCTTCTTTCTGATGTCGGTTTTTCCTCTTCTGGAATATTTACTCTTGCACGCACAATCGAAATGTTTATGCATAAAAAGGATTAGATTGGAATGTGCAGCCTTTGTAAAACTGCTTTCTATTTTTTCCAAAGATCGTTTTCTCGTAGTTTACTTTTCAACTTTTAAAACTATTTTATTAATTTCTTTCTCTAGAACTTATCCATAGTAGTAAGTATAGCAAGTATTGCATTGTATCCAAAATTGGATACCGAAATTTCACCAGAAGCACGGTTTTAGACTGTTTGAAAAAAATTAGAAGGCCCTCTCACCTCCCTCCTGCCCCCCCCCCCCACCCTCTCTCTCTCTCTCTCACTCTTTCTCTCGGTATGTATGTATGCGTCTGTGTGTGAGGCACGTAGTTAGTTAAGTACCAAAATTGGTATTTATATAATGCATTTTTCAAAAATGTGACACGAAGTTTTAAAAAGATATCCTCTACCCCGAACTCCCAGATGTCTAATAAATATTTATATTATACAATCCAAAAGCCGAAAATTTTGTCATTTTCATTTAAAAAATCAGTCACAGGGTCCCTAACACACACCACTGCTTAGTTGAACAATAAAAGCAGAACGCCCCCGTGCTGTGTGCGCTCCCGCTGAGGATGTTGGTAAAATGCCACCTAACTGTAGGGACTATATGGAACCAAGTGTACACCAGATAGAGTAAAATCTCGCATCGAGAAATTGTGTTGTTTAGATAGAAACTAGGCATGAAGAAAGAAATGCAAAATTTTCCTTCTATGCACATAACCCAGGCATAAAATTTGCAGTTTTCAATCCCTTGAGTTGCGTGATTCTATGTTTAATATCTCTATTAGATAACAGCGAGTACAAAGTCATGCACTTAGTTTTCATTGTGAATCGAGCCCAAAATTCCTTGCAAATCAGCTACACCAATGCCATGTATTCGTCGCAGAGTAGGACAAGCAATTTGGGTTTATTACCACATTAAAGTAGCAGCTGGTTTTACGTTGAGTATGAGACAGCAGTTTCCCATATTTTCCTGATTCCAGAGACCCATAAGCTGTAAATGCCGAGTCCCCGAGCCCATAAAACTTTGGAACTCCTCAAGTAAAGTGGTGAAATTTCGCCTGTTGTCACTTTGGTGCTGTGTGGAAGTCTCAAACAGAATGATAAACGATTGCCATCAAAGTCAACATCTCCCTTTCCAACCTCCACTTCATCAAGCTCTTCTGCCACTTTCTTACTCGTTTTATTACCTTGTTTCTTCATACTAAACACTTAATGCTCTTTTCTCCCTAGTTTTGAAGTTCTGAGACGATGAGATAAATACACCCCCAGATCTAAAGCACTATAGAAAAGTCTCTATCCTCTCATATGACTTTCTCTACTCACACTTGTGTAAACTTGTCTTAAAACCCTTATTCTTCTATCTACTTCATGGTAATTAAGATAAACGTTTGTAGATATGATTGCAGTATATTCCTTTATAGACACAATGGGAATGGGAGAACACAGGAGGCTTAAGCGATAGTTACATCTTTTAAGAACTGGTCGTACGTGATGGCTTTGAGATTCATTCTAAGAGTATTTGCCAAGACAAAAAAAAAAAAAAAAAAAAAAAAAAAGGAATAACTTCCTATTTGAGAACAGTGACTATTTCAACTCTCAAACCAATAAGAACAATATCTCCAAAATGGTTATCTCCACAAATAAGTAAATAAATTTGTATAAGTTATGTGCTTTAACGAGATCTACCTTTTTGTGTAGTAAGATTTTGTCTTACAGTTTAGCAGTTATGAAAAGGTCATTCAAAATGAAAAGGACCCCAAAAGCTATTCCCAGAAAATTAAAGTTCTACACTTCTTTTGTCATAAATATCTTAAAGACATGGTATTTTAGTGAAAATCTTTAGAACCGTTTTTAAGAAAACAAAACTTTTCGAAAAATTTGCACGTAAAGGATAGTTTGGGGTCGGGGATATTCTTGAAAATTTTTGTAACATCCTTGGAATATGCTGAACTTAAACACCATGTTTGGTATTTAAGGTATTAAACCGACTTTTCGTTTTTGTGTCATTCTCCTCATAGACACACACACACACACACACACACACACACACACACACACACACACACACACACACACACACGCATGCACGCGCACACACACGTACTTTTTTTTTTCTAAAATTGCTTCTTTTGTATTCAGGGACCTCAAAATGTGTATTTCCAGTGAAATATCTGTATCGACGTTTTTTGTACCTGTTTGGACGAGACAGAAAGTAAAATATATAAGTGGTAGCTATATGTAAGAGTGAACAACCAGAAACAGAAATGTTTTTCGCTTGAATCATAGTTGTCTATCACTATTATCACCTATACATCTAATAATCTGTTTTATTTATTTTTTAACGTTGACATACCTTACCCCGAAAATTGCTTTAATTTTGACCTCCACTATTCTACTGTTGCCGAAAATTGCTAGACGTTTATAACAGTAAATGTATTTTTATGATGACTAATATGTTATTATTATAATTTTGTTCGTGAATAGCACCAGAAACTTTCAGGATAAATAAGGTCTTGTTATATTACTACGATAAATGTCAATGTATGGAAGCTCTTGAACTTTATTTTCATATACAGAGATGGTAATAATGCCTCATTAGGGTGTAGTGTCTGGGGAGGGTTGTCAGCGCACAGAGGGGGATTCCCGTGCAGACTCCAGATGCCCGATAGCAGTCCATTGCCTTCTCGCTATTTTTGGTCCACAATAATCAGCCACCGTCGTCGGAGCGAGTTTCAACGACCACCTCCGGAAGTACGAGGTAAATATTTCCTTTAGCAGTTGGAGCCACTGTTTGAATTACATTAGAGTTTTTGTTTTCTTGTGAAAGGAAACTCTGGGAAGTGTCAGCCACATGCTGCAAGCTGAGATCCTTTGATGAGGTGCCACATCCTGGCGACTGATTCACTTCCAAACAATCCAGCAGGCGATTGCAATATGGGATCCCGTGTCTTATGATTGTTGAGCAATAGATGGTAATCGGTGCCTTTTGTTGGACTTAGATAACCGCTAGCAGCTTTCTGTAAAAAGGGTCTTATATTTACCGGAACGAAACGTAGAGTGCAGTGCATACCCACATACGATTAATTTTCCTGTACGGGCCACTACACATTAAGTTTTTACTTTCCTACCAAAATATTCTAAATACAAGAAGTATTCTATTCCAACCAAAAGTTACATGTAGAGATTTCACCGGAAATGTACATTTTGAGATTCACTGAAACTAAAAAATCATCGTGTGTGTTGTGTCTGTAAACAATAAAACTGAAAAATGAAAATTCGGATAACTACCCATTTTCAACGTGTTGCTGTGCCAGACGAAGACATCCACAAAAATTGTCCCATTCCAAGGCTTCCTCGCTTGAAAATATTTCGTTATTTTTAATTTTCTCAGAATGAATCAACTAATTTTGATTAAAATGCACTTGGAATATCAAAGTAACGAATTCAACGGATGCGTTGAAATTTCTGTGAATAGCCGTGAAGTCTTCTCTTTATATGGGGCCCAAGTGACCACGCTGTGGATGGGCCCTTAAATTCCTCTCACTCACTCACTCTCTTACTCACTCATTCACTTACTCACCCACTTCTTCACTCACTCATTCTCCATATCGTTTGAATAAGTTTCTATAATTTGTTAATCATCAGGCAGACAAAACCTTACTGCAGTAAAAATGCAAAAACACAGAATATGTGTGAAATACATTTTTTCGTAGCGTTTTCGAAAGATTCCATGTTGTACATTTACCTACACTAACCCCAAAAAGTTTCCAAACTAACCTCTAATAATGTCCTATACAACATCAATAATGATTTCAGCATAGAATCAATTCTAAGCTGATTCAAACGCGCACACACACATACATTTTGAGGAATCGAAAGTGTAGAAAATAACCAAAGCATAAATTTCGGTTGTATATTTTTTTTTTCAGATAGAAAAGATTGTGTTATAATGTTGTATCTTATCATGGAAAGATGCTATATGTTTAAATAAATTTTCATGTATTTTTCATGGCTAATTATGAAATATATAATTAAATCCTGTGTGTCTGGAAACCTTTTAGGGTTCAAACCCGGCACAGACTGGTGGTTTTTAAGTGTGCTTAAAGGCGACAGCTTTATTCGGATGTAAAATAACTCCTGCGGAATTAAATTCCGGTACACCGGCCGAATTATTATGATAGGCAATTGATAGCACCGTTAAAAAACATAATATTTTTAATTCAGGAACCTACTTGACAATTTTTCTGTCCATCGTGAGAGCTTGCCAGTCGTTATCTCGGCTAAATATTTGAATGCTGTGTGAGCATTTACAGCTTACGTGGTTAGAAATGTTCTTTCCTTCCCCGAATCCTATTAGCACGTAAATAGAAATCTGAGCGATTGTCATTTAGGGAGAAAACGGGAAGTCCGATGTCACAGCAAAGCACTTTTTCCCCATTGCTGACAAAATAGGAGCCGGAAGTAATTAGCTTTGCTTATAGGCGCGATTCAACTGAGCATCATCTGAACTAGCTACACTCCAAGATGTTTTAAAGCTTTGAATGTTCCTTACTAACTGAAATTTCACGAAGGGTTGCTCATATATATGGAAATGAATCGAAAGTGTACTTGGATCAACAGCCGTAAAATTTAGGTAAAGCAGATATCCAATTCTCATTTTAAACATTTTAGGCAGTGCTAATGGAAGTTATTGAAATAGACTTGGTGTGTTTGTAACGAAAAGTATTAACAAATCCGTACGCAATTTCTAAAATAACAGCGGTTCTCTTCTCTATCACCTAAAATGGAAACCCTACAGAATGTATCACCCTCTGTGACTTTAGGTTAAGCTGCTAGCCTTTGGTCGCGGATTGAAACCCGGCGGAGAATAGCATATTAGTCCTAGATCCGGAGGAAGACAGCCACTTTAAAAGACATACTGCCATATGATGACTTTTAAATTTCATGATCTTTCCATGTCTACGAGAAAAAAATTCTTCTCTATTCTCTATTCTTGCACAAATTATTCTTACAAACATTTATTCCTCTATCTACTTCATGTTAATCGAGATAAACATTTGTAAAAATTATCTTATTCCTAATTTTCTTGTAGCTGCAAGGAGAATACTTTATCGCTTTAAGTGATAGTCAAATGTTTTAAGAGTGGTCGCTATATTGTGACATTGAAATTCCGTTTTCTTTGTGTAACCAAGAGAGAAAAAAAATGAATAACGATCTCCCATTTGAGAACATCGATAAGCATTGAAAAATTCTGATAAATAATAAGGAATATCTCTGAAATGGTTCACTTCATAAAAAAGATCATTTTACATAAATTGTGTGTTTTAACCAGATCTACATTTTTTGTGCAATAAGATTTGGTCTATCTCGTACGTCTTGTCAGTTATGCAAAAGTCATCAAGATTAAACAGCACTATGTGGGCTATAGCCAGAAAATTCATAATAGATATTTCATTCGCCGTAAGAATATCTTAAACATAAGGCATTTTAATCAAAATCGTTAGTCATTTTTGAGAAAATCAAACTTTTTCGAAAAATTGTCTATATAAAGCGTAGTTTAGGGTGGAGGAAGTTTTCTTCAAAATCTTGATGTTGCGTCCTTGAAATATATTAAAATTAAATACCAACTTTGGTTTTTAACCGATTTTTTGTTTTTGAGTTACGCAGTTCACAGACTGACACACAGACACACACACGGACCTTTTTCTAAAAATGCTTCTTTTGGATTCAGGGGGCTTCATTAATTTCGGTGTGATCTCGACATCGAATTTTTGGGTCGAATACAATAATTCCTCTGCTGACTATATTTTGTAGAGAAAGTGAAAAGTAATTTCCATTCAAGTCTGTAGGTACTAAATGACGTGCAACTTTCCAGCGTTATTTAAATCGATGTAGGTAGTGGGTTATTTTCCAAAACATTGCATATCGGTAAAGTCGACCGACACACCCAAACACTGGAAGACGTCTGGAGAGAGGGTCGCTAAGCCAGTCTATTTCCGTGCTATATCCGTCGACATACCCAGTGGCGCACTGTGAGTCATCCTCCATACACACTCGACGGCATCGCTCCACAACCTGGCAAACTAAAACAAACATTTTTGGTAGCAACCTTGACCAGGCAGCTGAATTCTTACATATGAGTATAGAGGAAAAAGCAAAGCTTTTACTGAAATTTGGTACTTTAGTGCAGTACTATTATAGGAACGTTGGACACTCACAGGCCGATAAAAATATGTCCCGCAATGAATAGCACAAAATATTAAAAGACAATGAAATACATTTTTATACAATTCTGCCATTATAAATAGGTAATTACTGCACTCTGTATCGTTCATAATTGGCTCATTATGGTACACATGCCAGTGGTGGTAATAACTACTTCTTATAGCAAAAACTGATATACGTATTCCAAGCTACCACGGCTTAGAGAGAATAGATGAAACCATTTTCGATATTCTTTTCTCTGAGCAACGGATACGCAATATTAAATATAAATTAATTAAGATCTGAATTTATAATTAATAGTAATAATAGACTACATCACAGTCCATGACACTTGCTAACTTCTCTCCCAAAAACAGAATGCAATCAAGTGGCTGTCTTATGATAACCATAAGTATATCATTTTATTATTTTTATGGGATTATGTGCACCAGTATTCTGTTCTCTGGCAGCTGCGGATTTTAGTAGAGAATTACTATTTTAAAACTTACCCCATTTCAGTCATTTTAGCATTTGGAGGGGCATTTCTTTGCTTCTTTCAGCTTAGTTTGGCTTGATATTATACTTTTATCACAAGTCGATTGTTGGAATCAGTTTATATATTTTATACACTGTCATTTTGTGAAAAATGCCACAATTTAATGGTAAGATATTTTAAAAAACGAGTCAAATGGCAGAAAACGCAAATTATATGTTGTCTTTATCCTCTAATATAACGATGTTGCACCTGGGTCACCTAACATTAATTCTCAGACAACATATGAAGAGAAAGTACTTTATTGCACCTCTCAGTGTGCTTCTAATAAAAAACTTAGTGGTATTGAAGAGATATATAGTGCTCGGAACACAGGAATTGAAAACTAGTATAGATAGATCATAAATATAGTTGCAAGTTTTTTACTTTTTAATCTGTAAACATTAATGTAGATGATAAAGATATTTAATTTTACAATGTGAAAGATTAATGTATGACCTACGTATCACTGGAAAGGCAAAGCTGCAGATGGCATTTTCAGTAGTGTTATGATTCTTCCTAAGCCACCATGAGAATTTCATACTTGTAATTGTGTAATAGCGTGAGGTCAGCTGTACAACATATAGCACAGGCATTAGTGATAGTAGCGGTGATCAGAAAATAATCGTAACCTCACAATGGCAGATCTTGATGTTTTTTTGGCATAACTACATCACTGAATGATGCAGTTACAGCCACGAGTGTATATACAGGCAAAATAGTGTTGATATGCTGCTGTACATGTGAATATCCAGTATTAGAAAGAGTGTGTTGGCAATTAGAGTTTGCGCAGTGGAGTCATGGAACGGACAGGAATTAAGGAAAAAATTGAACATTTGATGCAACGGTACAACATAAGGTGCGTAAATTATTTGGGGTATATTGATCGTAAAGCACTGAAGGAACTTTAAGAACCTAAACTATATGGGGAAAACGTAAATATTAATAAATTAGAGTCCATGATATATGTGCAGAAACAAATGGGTTTCAGACTGAAGAGTATGAAGGAGGAAATCAAACCGAGGATGGCGAAACATTAGATGGTAGACTGATTCTACAATTAACAACATACAATTACCACGGTTAACAATCAGGGAAAAAAAAACACTAAAAATGTAGCGCCAATAAGAAGAACTGTCATTCAGGGTAACTATTTAAAAATATCACAGGAGAAAACTAAAATGATGGCACACCACGGGAAATATCCTGTCCGTTCAAGGATAAGGATAGAACGAAAAACTCTGGCACAGATCTCCCATCTTAAGTGTTTGGGCTGCGACGTAAGTGTAGACAGAGCTAATGGTGCAGAATATAAAATTAATAAATTCCAACAAATTTGTGGAACAATAAAAAAAAACTGTGAATTAAGTGAGAAATGACAAAAATTGAAATTTTATAGGACAATGACGGTACCAGTTTAATTATAGGGAAGCGAATCTTGGATCCTAAAGCAGAGGGAGTGCTGAAATAAGATTTCTGCGGAGTGTGAAAGATTGTACGATAAGAGACTTAATAAGAAGTGTAGATACACGTGAATAATAAAACATATTTGATTTAAATGAGAAAATATGAAGAAAATAAGAATAATTGGAAGTAACACATGTAAAGAATGAGCGAGGAATGAACACCCAAGATTGTGTGTAGTTACAAACCCCAAGGAAGAAGAGATGTTGGTCGCCGAGAAAGAGATGGGAATGATGGAGCGAGGACGGAATAGGTTATAAGCATAATTCCTGGACTGCAGAAGAAGAAGAAGAAGAAGAAGAAGAAGAAGAGGAGGAGGAGGAGGAGGAGGAGGAGGAGGAGGAGAACTGCGTGGACACTTTTCTCTCACATTTTATCGACAGCTGAAAACCCTCAACGTGTCCTGATAGTGATAATGATAGTTGGTGCAAATTTAATAGAATCAAACTAAGAGGACAAAAACATAACCATCCCCATGGTCTACCTGGAACAATAATGATAATAAATATATCTTCAGAGATTTGGTTGAACCTAATCAAAAAGTATTTTCACTTCGGGCACAAAACTCCAAATGAAAGAGTCAACAGTGTTACATGGAACAGAATTCCAAAAACAGTGCTTGTGGGAGTTAAAACACTACACTTTGGAGTGTAGAATTGAGGAGGTATATTCGTACTATATTATCTTCCTGCAGTAATGCAAGAGACGTGGTTTCACGCCATTAGCCATGTTAACGCAAGTGTGAACTTGTGTTTTTCTGAGTCATCATTTGAAAACTTTTGAAAGGTATGCAAGTTTTATTTTTTTAAATAACTAGGAATGTTCCTACCTTATTCAAGTTAATTTTGTTGTGTTATGCGTTAATTTGGCTTTCCTGTGAAATATTTGCATTGTTTATTTCCGTTATTAAACAAGAAGAAAATAATTTTAATCTTTTTAGTGCTTTTTGTCGAATATGGGCAACTTTGTGTGGTGCAAATACGGGCTAGACCACGAAAATTAAAACTAAGTATCTAATTAAGTGTGGGAATACTGAACCTGCCTGTCACCTCATAAAGTATCTCCAATCCCCATCACTAAAACGAAATGAGGTCGGCAGCGGAAGTCGCAACAATAAAAAATCATTAAGAGTAAGAATAAGCTCACTGAGTCCTTGAAACGGAAGAAACAGACCAAAAAAAGGAAAGATGCAAAGAAGAAATTAAATTTTAAACAGACTGAAAAAATCCAAAAACAAAATGGAAGGCTGTGACTCATAATCTAATGAAATTGAAATTAACTCCTGTAGGAAATGTAAACCCAGATAATGATGATTGTTGCTGTTTATTTTGCGATGTGCGCTTTTCAGAAGATACTAGAGGAGACAGTGGATTCAGTGTCTTGTTTGTTGTCAGTGGGCATATATTGGATGTGCAGATACAGAAAAAAGTAAATATGTGTGTGATTCCTGCAAATAATATACTTCAAAAGCTGTGTTTATTCTTTTTAAAATTGTAATAAGGCTATATTCTGTAGATTTATATTTTTTCACTTCATAAGACAAGTAATATAGACAGCCCATGTTTGCATCCTGTCTTTAAAATTCCATTTTATGCATATAGGTATTACTCAAAATAGCGAATACTTCACATGCATTGCTGCTAATTTTACCAGATGACTTCAGCGTGTTTTTAAATAACTACACTACTTTTTCTATTAAAATAACAGCGGTAAGAAGAGAACTTTTCAAAAGTATGCCCAAATAGAAATGGTAGCCTGTATTCGGACCCTCTTCTCTATATGTTTCATGACTTAAATCGTAAGAAGACATTCCGTATCCCCTACCCTAGTACTTCAGTAAAAACATTACCACAAATACACCTTGTTGCACTCGTAATACTAATAGGGGGGTCTAATATAGGAATTAATTGAGAAAGTATATCAGGAAAGTCACGTGACTGTACTGTGTTCACCCTGGCCTTGTTACCTGCCATGTCTGTCACACTTCCTGAACACAAGTGTTCGGAAGGGTGGCACACGTCGAGGTCGCCTCCCTTCACCCCACGCGTGCCCAGCCATGGGTCCATTAACCCTAACGCAACATCCCTCTTCAGATTCCACCAGGGGGATGCAGTGGAGGAGGGAGAAGCACATCTACCACACTCCTGGCTGTGCCGACGTTATTTATTTATTCATCATTAGCGTCCTGTGCTTATTTCTTCAAAATGACAACTGCTCCTTATGAGCTGATAGTCACTACAGTTAAGCGATATTAGTGTCTTATATTGTCCCATACTTCTATGACCTCTAACTCTTAATGATTTAGATCATAGTTTAATTACTGAATCAAGGACTAGAGATGTAATCCAGTCAGCATGTACATTAGGCTACTAGTCGAGCGTTCAAATCTCCAAGAGCTATGCGCACCTGCACAACGAATCTTACACTTCGGATCAGTTGTATCTACCCAACTTGTTTTCTTATGAACTAATACGTCACCTTGTCGCTCTATCCCACCACCTTCGTTTTGTGCATGAAGCATTTTACCTTCAGTCACTCAGGTAGCCAAGTAGTAGAGAGGTTTGTTTTGAGTCCCATCAATACGTATTAGCTCGGCAAACAGTAGACGGGGACAAATCCAACTTCCTCTCTTCAGTACAAGGTTGGGTATCTGCCGGAACTGAATACTTGCTATACGTCATAAACAGAAGGGAAGAGTTGGCTGCGGTTGAGTATAGCGTATAACGAATAGTAATAATGCAATATATTAATACAAAACGAAATAAGTGTAAACACAAATTACGTCTGACATTTTATTGCAAATATGACAGATTTTTAATGACTTACGAGTCCAAAATGAGAGATGGGGAGGCTTAAGGGGAGTTAGGGGTGAGATTTGGCCCATTTGGTAAAAAAAGTTGATTTTTAGATCTTTATGTTGAAAAATTGTTCAATGTTTTGTCTATTAAAAAGTGCAATGATTTTGATGCTACCGCCATTTTTAAAGATCTGGTGGCCATTTTTAAATAGTGGTGCATAGTGATTAAATGGCTGGTGGTTAGGCGTGCGCACCCACCAAGACTGAATATCGACGAATCAGAAACTCAATCATCTAAATTATCCTCAATTTGCATCCACAAAATCACAAGTTGTCTCCAGAAGTGGTAACTAAAATTCTATTTCCGGATCAGCGACTTGGTTCTGACCAGCTGCTAGAACGCTATGCCAAGGGTACGACACAGAACTCGAATGTATCTCTTCACAATGTTGTGGGGGCTATTTGTCCAAAATTGGTGTGTGTCTAGGAATAAACTTGAACTTGCAGTACTGAAAGCTGTAATGGAGTTTAATATGGGGTGTATGAAGTCAATTCAAGTGTTGAATAGTCTTAGGAATGAAAACATTTCAGTTGGAACAATATGCATTTGCCAGAAGTGCAATGCTAGAAGATGTATTCAGAGTAGAAAATGCAGTGCCAGGAAACAAACACACACAAGGAGAGCCCATAAATTGCAGGAATTGTCAGTACAGGAGGGGGTAAGAGATCAGAAAGTGAAACCTATGCTGCAACACACCTCTGATGGTGTTAGAACGTTTTAAAAGTTTAATGCTCTTTTTCTCAGTTTCTTTTTTCTCAGCATTTTCACGCATCTGAAAAACTCCTTGCGACAGAGTTCTTAAGGGATTCTTTTGAAAATTTCACGATGTGTTCTTATTTATATAAAGCTCAAAAATTGCTCTGGGTTTTGATATCAGTCAAGTAATATTGAACATATTCACATTCAAATGCCGATGGAAAGTTAAAAAAACGTGAAATCTGTAAATAGACATATTAAAAAATTTCCAGATACTAAAGTACTGGTGTAAAATAAAAATCAGAGAAATTATGACTTTCAAGTGCATGAAGCATCAGATGACCAACTTTCATGTCAAACATATAAAAATTGTTACGCAAGGAGCATTTTTAATCAGAGTATCTTTTTAATCAATTAAAAGCTTTTAATTAAAAAACTATTTGACTTACATACTTCAAATTTTGTACAGCTGCATATCTAAAGACCATATTAACGTAGTTAAAGTTTGGTAATGCTGGCATACAAATTGTAGAATTTCCTAAACTCACCCCTAACTCCCCTTAAAATGCTTTAAAGTTGAGTTATCCTAGGCAGAGTTTAGGAAGGGATGTATATTGTTCATACCACCAAATTTTCCGGAAGTTTTATAAAGTAATATTCTTGGTACAAATTGGACAAAATCAGTTGCATTTGGATTCTAGAAATTGACAAAGGTACTGTTAGACACAAATTCTAACAAAGGAATCAACGTTATTTGGTCCACATTGATTAAAATTTGTACACTTATACTTCAGGAAATTATAAACCAATTACATTATATTTATGGACGTTCTTTAACTTTCATGGTTCTTAGCGTCTCACCCTATGCTGTGCGTGAAAAAACGCTTAATTTTCCTCCGAGGCCTCTTTTATCAAGCTTGAGGTTCTTTTGCGCATGAAAAAAATCCATCGCCCTCCGTCTGGTTTGAACCCATGACCACGGGAACTGGAAGTCAACATGGTACCCCAAGACCACGGAAGACGACAAGAGAGATATTTTACTGCATTTAAAATGTATTAAAATACTTACTTTTAACATACATATTTAATTTAGTTTGTTTATAAGTGATGCGTACGGGAACTTCGGAACCTCACCATGTGTTCTTTTGCACTTAGGGGAACGACGCAAGGGAACGATGGGTGAGGTTAGAGGTGACAGAGAAAGGCCAATCCGGGAGTCGCGACAGACAGGGCAGGCAGGTTACCTAAAAGTTCCTCGGTGGCATCTAGTACTACCGGCACCCTCCTCTCCTGGATTTCGGCATAGCCCTCTGAGAGGCTTGGAAGTCGGACACAGCACCACCGTGGGACGAAGGTTTACAGTGTCCTTTTTCCCTGCCATGCAGTGTTCGAGACATCCTGAAAGAATCAAGAGGGTGAAAGGTGAAGTGAAACGAGAAGTGAGGTGATGCGGAGGGAAGGAAAATTCGTCATTTGCTTTGACATCCGGAGAAACCCGTCCCCCCCCCCCCCCAAAAAAAAGTGGGTCAAGCAGGTCACCCACGAGAATCAAACCTACAACCTCCCGAATGCGGGCCACAGACGTTACCACCTGAGGCATCACTCAGTTTGTTATTTGTAAATTCCATCTTGTTTTTACTCATAATATACTTTACAAACAGAATAAATTCCTCTAATTTTGTTTCGGAATACACTTTTTTTCTATTTCTATAGCTTTTTTGTAAACGAAAGCTTTTTGGCAGTTATTACGAAAAGAGAAAAGGAAAGAAAGCCAAGGGAGCTTTGCACACACACATTGCTAGAAATGTTGGTAGTTTTCTGAATGATAAAGCTTAAATAAACACCTCCTATCGTATACGAATAAACAAAACACACACATACAATATATGATAAGGTTTCTATCAAACGGAATTTCTCCTTAGAGGTAGTGTATGGACAGAGGGGATTCCACACTGAGCTAAGCTATTGTATGTCAGTTCCTGGGAGGAAGTGAGAGCGCTCTACAGGTGTGTTGTGACTGGGGCGAGTAGCACGAGTCAGTGTGAGAGTCCCTAACGTGTGCTGGAGATTCTTCATCTCGACACGAGTGTTCCGACACAGCAGCGCGAAACACACCCATCTCCAACACTTCCAACCCTAAAAGAGCGGATTGAAATGAAGGTGAATGGAAATGAAGCGACGGGAAACTTGAGGGATGTAATTATCGTCCCCAGCGCTTATCAGGTGATCTGAAAAAAA
Organism: Tenodera sinensis; assembly: GCA_030765045.1. Taxonomy (NCBI): domain Eukaryota; kingdom Metazoa; phylum Arthropoda; class Insecta; order Mantodea; family Mantidae; genus Tenodera; species Tenodera sinensis. Next base: position 67,676,121 of record CM060961.1, on the reverse strand, counting down.
AACCGAAGAAAACCCGTAGGTAAGGAAGGTAGACCAAAGGTCGGGAATCCAACCCATGACCTCCCTAATTGCTAGTCATAACATAGATGAGGTCGTAGCCATAATGGATTGGAAATGAAACTGTTTACCAACTAAAGTTTAAACTAAATAATGTTCAAGCAATGAGACGGAACAATTAGCATTAAGGAAAGCTTTAGAAAATATAAATAAACTGGAAAATCCTGTTGTGGGATCCGCTGTGTATAGGCATAGGCAAACGTACATTATATCCCAGGTGGATAAAGGCACATGTGGAGCATTTTGGTAACGAAATGTCAGATTTATAGCAAACGAGGCAGCAAGTGATCTAGAAGTATGTTACAACAAAATTCTAAATATACGTGCAATCAAATGCAAATTAAGCCACGGGAAATGGCAAAGAGAATCGTAATTATCAAGAAACAAACTAACGAAGTTCTATTTCCTTGCCATACGCAACAAAATAGAAACAAAACTAACGTAAGTTCCAAGATAATATTTCTTATTGGTTGTGAAAGAATAAACTTCAAATTATAGCAGATACAAAATTTAATGACGGCTGATAGCTAACCACTTCATGCTCTTTCCTGTTACGCAAATAAATGTTATGGACGCAAATGGCATTTATATCACCAGATTTACTGCATGATTTCACATCGTGTGTAACTATACAACTACACAACAACGTTTCTGATTGGATGTTGTGTTCACCAGCTCCTCCTGCCACCCACCATTAAATTTTATATGAATGTCCTCTGGTAGAGTACACTAAAGAGGAAAGTAATGAAAGAAAATGGATGTGGGCATCTCAATTAAACGACTTAATTTAAATAGATATTGTAACAAAATCGGCAAAAATGCCAAAATCCGTTTGCTTTTCCTACCCTTTGTGTGTTACAACATTGTTTATATAATTTTTGTGCTACAGTTAGTGAAATAATAAACCATTTATTCCCATTCGTCAAGAAGCTAGATGGCTCCAAATATTTTACACAAATTATTATTTTTTCGGCGAAACAGCTCTTTCTTGACAATAGTATTGGACATATTTGTCACACTTATGATGAAGAATCCCTGGTTAACGTGCGGTCGAATATTTACGTAAAGAAGCTACCTGGCATGTAGTATTACCAACATGTAATGGAACTTGCTGTAATAAATAAAGAAAAGAAAAGAAATAAAGAAATAGACAAAGAAATAACTAAACAACCAGATAAATAAGTAATTAAATAAGTAATTAAATAAGTAACTAAATACATAAATAAAATACTAATAAATAAAAGGAGATACTGAGAGGTAGAGTTTGGTGAGTCAGATGGCATCACGTACTAGAGGTGAGCGAAAACACAGGCTTGAACCTGTCTGTAACGCAGACTTTGGTTTAACGTTATTCGTGTGGGATGATTTATAGTTTGAAATTATTTCAGTGGAAGAACATCTAAGCACACGCCGCCCACAATAATATGACCAGCCGTCGGTTGCTCTGCTGATTTCTTTCCGGTTGTGGAAAAGTCGTAAAACTGCTTTACTTCGCAGGACACGCATTTCGCGTGGCGCACAGCTGTCGGCATTCGCTCCAGGCGAATATTAATAGCTAGCAGTCGCCCTGCTTCTGCAGGAGGTACTACTGATGCCGTGGTCATCAACAAGTCTTCCTTTTGAAGACATTTTGATTGCTTCACCACTGAAATCACAAGGGATGAGATCAACTACCTCAAAATGCTAACAATTCGATAGCAATGGCATATCATGGTGCAAGAAAAGTCTATAGAAGTTGGAAAAATTCTGATCCTAGCTTTCCCAGATATCTCCGCCCCCCCCCCCCTTAAAGGTTATCAATACTAAAATTCTTACCACTTCTTCAAATTGGGACGTTGAGAGGAAGAGTGGCGTAGTAAACAAATGGTGTTTGCAATCCAAAGGTATTACAACAGGAGAAAGGGATGAAGTAAGGAACACAGGAGGATAATTTTCAACAACGCATCTATTTGTTTATTGCTTGTGCTAATGTGTTTCTTATATAAAGTCCCTCGAAAATGTTGTGTCCGATAGGGAGAACCTGTTGCACATTAATTTGGCATATTACACCTTAATGAAGCAGAAACCCTTTACAGCTAACCACTTCCAACTTCTCTATGGCGTTCTAAAATTTGTGTAAAACAAACCTATAGTGCTTTTCAAATGGGAAGGAGTTTGCCCTTGAGCGCCTCCAGGCCGGTAACCAATCGGAGTTCTGCTGAGTTTTCATATTGCTTTCCCCTTAAATGGGGCTTGACGCGCGCCAAGAAATATGAGAAGAGTGGGGGTAATTAGCTTGCAACGCTGTGCACGTAAACGTATCTCATTGGCTGCAGATCAGAACTCTTCCCATTTGAAAAGCACAATAATTACTTGATTTATTTAAGTTGCCTACATTGATATTTTGTGTGTGCTTTGAAACAATGCATGTCCTAAATTTGCATAACCTTGGAGCCATAAATGGGCCGGCAGGTCCTGCCTAGCCTGTGTCATCTTGCAGGAAATTGATGGTGCACATCGTGGACGCCACACGTTAAAAGAGAGCAACTGAAAACATACTTATTGGATATATATGCGATAGGCTATATGTCTACTTATTCACCGTGAGTAAAATTGAGCTAACCTAATGTGCTATTAGCCCATCAGCACTTCAAATGTCAATATAATCATCTAAAATGTAAACAAAGTCAACATGTGATGCAAAAGGGCACGGGGGACCAGATTGGTTTAAGAGGAGATATTCGTCAAATTTATAAAGCATGTATATTATTCTTCTTTTTCTTCTTCTCTTCTCTGCCCACTCCCACATCTGGTCTCTTCATAACCATTCTGTGTTCTCTAGGCTTATATTTTAAAATCTTTATACATTCTTCTGTCAGTCATTCGTAAATGCCTATAGTCATATATTGGTTGGCATCTTTGTTTACCGCCTAGCTTTTACCTTATTTCTTCGTTTTGAATATGTTCTTCTCTGGCATATCTCTCCTTTGCGCTTAAGAATCTCGTTTCACTCCTTGAATTTTGTTTTTCTTTTGCCTGCTTTCATAGAGTATTAGAGTTACATCCATTACTGAATAAAAACACAATTTTATCTATTTTTCTAGTTTTATTTTTTAATATTCTCTGTATTTATCAATAAATTGTTGGGATATTTTGTAGCTTTTTATTTATATCTCGATCTAGTTCACATATCACAGCACAGCTTGGGAGTGCTTTGTTTGTTCCATTGAAGTGTGAAACAAGGTATGGGTCCTTAATTTCTTTTTTACTTTCTCTACTACGTAGGTATAGCAAGTAGTAGGAAGTATTGTATTCCACACAAAAATTCAATTTCTGTCGAAATTTGGCCGGAAATATGTCTTCAGGCCCCTGAATTAAAAAAAATTATATATATTTTAGAAAAAGGTCCGTGTGTTTGAGTATGTGTATGTGTGTGTGTTTGTGTGTGTGTGTGTGTGTGTGTGTGTGTGTGTCTGTCAGTGGGCAGCATAACTCAAAAACGAAAAACTGGTTAAAAGCCAAAGTTGGTATTTAAGTTTAGTATCTTTTAAGGATGCGACACCACCAGTAGTAGCACAATAGTGCTAGTGGTGGTGCTGCCACTACTACTATTGCTACTGCTACACGAAGTGGAGGGCCCAAATGACCTCGTTGTCGACGGGTCCTTAATCCCTACATACTGTATGCCCACGACAAGAAGGCTAGAGGGGAATGAAGGGCAGAGGGGGCTTGAACTGTGTATCTACTCCGGTAGCAGATCTGTTTACTAGGAAATGGAGTGTATGAGAGTGCATATTTCTAGCTATGGCTGAGCTATGGGTGGGCTATGTGACAACATTGTGTATTGTATTCTCTCAAGCTTCCACGGCCATCGTTTAAAATATCTTGGCTATCCGGTTGTTGCCGCGTTAAATTAGCAGCTAGTCAACTTATATACTGGCAAACAGATGAAAGGTGGGTGAATGGTGAGCCCTGATAGGCTGGGCAGTCTCTGCATTGCGGCAGTCCTTCTGCATTGCTACGTCACTGCCATAGAATCATTACACTGCGGCACAAATGACGTGGTGTTCTTGTGTTTTGTTCTACCCATGGCCGTAAACCAAAGTTTGTTAATGTGCATGCCACCATTATTATTAAAATTCTTAGGATAACGGGAAATTTCTAAGGCCTCTTTAATTTTTCTGGGTCGCCATCTGTTTTCACTGGTTACTATCTTGGTCTGATCAAACAGTATTGTGTGTTTGGTTTCGTAAGCATGTAACGCGACCGCCGATTTTTCAATATCATTTTGTTTGCACTGACGTATGTGCTCCTGTAATCGTTCTTTCACAGTTCGACCAGTCTCACCAATATATGATTTGCCACAGTTACACGGTATTTCATAAACTCCGGGTTTGTTAAGTGGTGGAACTTTATCTTTTACGTTAACCAGTAAATCTTGCAGTTTAGTGGGTGCTTTGTATGCCAACTTAATATCCGCTTGTTTTAATAATTTCCCTATTCGGTCTGTTACTCCTTCTACATATGGGAGTACTGCAAATTTTTGTTTGTCTGATTTTTTCTTTTAACATTGTGTATTTTAAACGAAACTAGCATCCTTGTCATACTCGGAAACTGAGCATAAACACCGTGCGGGAAGCACAAAATGATTACGCTACACATTCCTAAGACTTGCCTTCTTGTCCTGGGCACACAGTACTCACTCACTACACGCGGTAGAGAAAGTAAAAATCATGATTATAAATAATTTCTTAAATAACGGGGTGAGAGTAGTGAATTAAATTAATTAAATGAATTAAATCCTCATTCAGAGTTTAAATGCAACCTGACTTTGGACAGCCGGGGAGTAACCTCTTATAGGCGAGATTATTTATATACCTAACAATATACGTTGCGCACAGAATGTTATAATAACAAAGGGTAAGACAAAAACTCATAAGAGTTAATAAATTCTGTCTGGCGGTGGAGACGATTGTATTATTTACGTAATTAATTTCTGTTTCATATTCTAAGGTTGTGCAAGAGTCGCTACTTCGCACCTGCAGCGCCACTCCCTAAAAAAGAAAACAAAAAACAATCGTCATGTACAGTGCAACCAGACCGCGTGCGGCAGCTGCCCTTAGGCTGTCTGCCATTTTATGGGCCACACGAAAATCAATTAAATGTTAACAACAGCATTGGCGCTGTCACGAAGTTCTGTAAGGCGCCGAGCGTGTTCATTCACTTAACCCTTTCGCTTCGGTAGGAGACTGCAGCCGCAGTTCAAACCGTATCGCGCATAAAGTGACGTAAATAGATTAAAAGCTGTCTGAAGTCGCTGAAACATCTGTTTGAGAGCTCAAATGCAAATGCGATCGTTCTTTGGTTTTACCGAGACTGAATTGTATGCTATAAAAATATTCGTACACTTTTCTGGGCCTACTCTCACCTCAAAAAGTTACTTCACATCAAATCCGTCAGATTCTTCCTAGGTGCAATGCGGTAAATGCTTGTGCAGAAAAGCATCGAACGAGATGACTCCATGGACTCCATCTAAGGTTAACATTTGGCGGTCCCGGGTTCGATTTCTAGCGAACACACGCTGAATGCGGGGATGGTTGCTCTTCTATCACACTTTCCTGTGCTTCATTTTCTGCACTCATTAATACTTTCATTGTCATCTGCTTCAGGATTGAAGGACCAAGCGACTGTGTTCAGCGAGTTGCGATTGGGCAGTGCAGATGCGCTTTGTAGAAGTACTTACCTGCATCAGTAAAACTGCTTAGGATCCTCCATGTACTGTCGGGGGACCCCGGAGGTTAAGCGTTTTTGGGTGGATTTGGGACGCGTTAAATTCGTTCGGACTGGAAACCTAAGGGACCCCGTTTATGCTTGCGCATGTCTTTCCCATCACCTTTTCTTCCAAGGGATCGCAATTGAAGCACAAAGAGTGGATGGTCTACATGGAGCACTGCTCCGATTGCGGTGGTTCCTCAGTTGATATAAACGAGAGTACTTCAAGAAGTTAGTTACACATGATTATTGCAGGCCAAATAATATTTATTGATTATTGCACTTCACTGCAAAGTGACACAGATACATGACACTATTTCTCAACAGTCACCAAGTATCTCTAAACAATGGTCTGGACGTTCTACCAGTCGTTTAATTTCTCACGCTCCTTGGTCACTAAGGCATTCGAGGACTGTTGTGCGAACTTCATCTTTGGCAAATCTGACGATACAATGAGCACACAAGTTCATCGATCGATTACATTGACGTTTGTCGTCTGTGGTTGATACCGATGGTCTTCCTTCCCGATCAGTATCACCGACATCTGTGCGGCTTGGTCAAATCTTTGGCACCACTTCACTATGATTAGACACGACATTGCATTTGCTCTTCATACCGACAGAATTTTACGGTGAATCTCTGTGTAATGTCGACGTTTTGTCCACAAGAATAGTATCGTCCCGCCTAATTCAACTTTGGAGCATGTTTCCAGTTGACGCGCCATTTTGTTCGCACGCTGTGATGCACCTGTTATTACTTAGTACCGTAACAGAACACTTGACTGCAGGAATTCCGAAACATGAACTCTAGTCTGACAAACGGCCATCCTTATTGCTGTCAGTCAGCGTGGGACAACATATGTAATTTACTTTTAAGGTATCCTCGAAACTTTGCCCGTTAGAAAACCAATAGTATCTTCTAGACCTGGGGCCGCTACTTTCCCATGAAGTAACTCCTCAATTGGTCCCCCCGGGACCTAACGAGGCTGAGTGCTACCCGTGCCAGACCTCCCAGAGGGGATAAAATCCCCGCGCTGGTACCGGGGATCAAACCCGGGTCCTCCGCGCCAGAGGCAAGCGCGCTACGGAGGCGGTTCAAGACACCTTTAGTGATTGTAATGTTACATAGGACTCACAAAGCTTAGCTTTCTGATTACACGTTCTAAATAAATGGCTTTGCCATCTAAAGAATTCATGAAACAGACTAAGGAGAGAAGGAATTTAATGAATAAACAAAGCTATTGTGTTCAAACAGAGATTACCCTTGCAAATATTTGTTATTTGCGAGGTGTCAATCAAAAAATCGTATGTATTATATACATACGACTTTCTCCAACTACCACTGATTATTTTCAGATATATTCTACAAACCATTCTTATAAAAGCTTAGTTTGTTCTTTTACCTACATATTTCATGTCCACCCAGAATCCTTTTTAAACGATATTTCCATTGAACATTTGCTTAGGTTACAATATACATAGAAGAAAGCGAATCTTAGTCAGACTTTTAAAAACTGGACTACTATATGCTTGTCTTAAAATGCTATAGTTTTGCATAATATCGCGAGAAATAACTCAATAGCCACATCATTGTACAAAATGAAATATACTGAAATATTCTAACCATTAATAACAGATATTTTGGAAATGCCTCGTCATAAAGCAAGGTTATTTGAAATAAACTGTGAATTTTATAGAGATCCAAAATCTGTGCAGTAAACACAGATCATTACATCACAGATCAGTAAACATTTTGTTTATCCATTACACAGAATTTTGCAAAATTCCTTTCGAATGAAGATAGCATGACAAGCTATTCTCAGAAAATTAAAGAATTACGTTTCATTTATCACAGAAATCTCTTAAATACCCCTTGCTTGATAGTTTTATCAAAACCGCAGTAATTTAGAGGAAACGAAAATATATCACATATTTCTCCATGTAAAGGGTAGATTTCTGGTCGAAAAGACCACATAACTAGCCTGGAGAGACAGGGGCGCTCACCACGTCCCACCCTCCAGCACTGCACCCCACTCCTGACGCCTGTGGTGGGAAGAGGTAGGGGACGAAGTGGTCGGTATTTTGAGTTACAATATTGGTTCTGCAACCAGTTTCAACGGCTTGTGTTTAGTGTTTACCAACAAAAATGTTAAGTCGACAAACCTCTCGGTCGTGATAAATGACTGATTTGTGTTATTCTTACTGATGCCCCTTTTCCTGTTGATGAAACATGCAAGAAAAAGGATAAAATGCCGAAAAACCAAGCTAAGACGGAGAAAGAAACAGAGACAATGAAGGTAAAACAAAATTATCTAAAATGAATGAATAGGGAGGCAGGATGCAAAATAAAAGTGCGAGGAGGGTAGATAAAGAGAATGGGAGAAGAGGCAACAAAGATAAAAAAGGGAGCGAAAGAGATGCAAGAACAGCAACAGCAAAAGAACGATAACACATACCTAAGGTAAAGGAAAGGGATAAGTGAATGGATAGCCTGCACGATGAGTGGGTTAATTCTAAATCTGTAGGCTCCCTACTCAACCACCACTACCAGCAGCCTCGTCATCATCTGGCCCCACGCCAGCAACCACCAGCACGGATCTCATTCTGCATTTAAAATATTCCAACTTCTCTCAAGTCACTGCAGGCTTCTACAGAGATTTCGGTACAACTCACAGCAATAGTCGAGTTATTCCGTTATCTGCGGATAGTATTCTTTCTGCGTCCCTTTCTTTCTGTCTCCCTTTTCTCTACTGTTTTTTAAACTCGTATGTATGTTTCATATGTATGTGAATAATAAATAATCGCAGCCAAATACTCATACTTGGAAGATAGTTTATATTGATGGTTTACATGTTTGCATATTCCCATTTATTTATTTTATTTATTTATTTTTTTTTTTTTATTTTTTTTTTATTTTTTTTATTTTTTTTTATTTTTTATTTTTTTTTTTTTTTTTTGTACAAAGTTTGATATGGTACCGATTGCACATTTTTTTCATATAGTAGGTAAACATTCACAGTCTATATCTGATTCATGGAGGTGTGTGTTACTGCACATTAGGTGATGAAATCCATGGACTGCCAATATTGTAATCATTTTAAGGTAATAATAGAGCTGAGAACCAGGTCGAGAAGGCCGCATAATGGCTGGGATGGCTCTGGATGCTGACCACGTACCACCCTCCAGTACTGCACCCCACTCTGGTGGGCAGAGATGGGGGACGCAGCGGCTGGGCGGCAAGCCTTGGCCCTTCAAGGGCTGTTGTGCTGAGGTTTACTTACTTTTAACAGAGCTGAGAATCAGTTAGTTTGCTCAAAATCTTAAAATACCGCAAAGCTGTGAAAATTGCTAGACTCAAATGTATTTTTACGCTAAAATTTATGTAAGTTCTAAATTTCAAAATAATTTACAAATTTCTAACATCAAATCAATACCTTAGCTAAAGGCAGTTTAGTTATTTTTTATTGGGACTATTTTCTTTCCTCAAATTATAGTGGTGTCCTAGCTGAAACATTTTTCCAAACCATGACCTTTAAAATCTATACAAAAAGTACACATCATTTTTGCAGTATACATCATTTTTGCGTTTGAAGAAATTTTGAATTAACTGGTTAATTTAAATTGCATAGGATAAACTAGTTAGGATGCGTCAGAATTGGTAAACATTATGGTATCAAGTTTTCACACATGATGACACTGAGGGAAAGATTGTCTCGAAACGGTCATACAAGAACCATTTTAGCCAACTTGGAATCGCTTGGCATACATTTCGAGGAAGAAAAAAGATGCTACCTCTATCCCGAAGTACAAGTTAATAAGTTGGCTATAGCTTTGTTTTATTCATTCATACAGACTATCTACTACTAATTGTATATAAGCACTCATGAAACTAAAGCTTCAAAATCTTTGAGGCAATCTTGGGCAGTAAGTAACCAAAAAATTGCTTTATGTCTAATCATGTTCAACTTTTGTATTGCTTTATCTTTTAGTAGGCATTACTGGTTTCATTCCATAACTATTTTAAGCCCGTAGAAGTTATTTTTATAATCCTAGATGAGTATTTAAACATAAAATCCTATCCGTTTTCTCAGGCGTATGTCGCATTTAGAATGAAAAACCAAAATGGCCAAAGTAGAGTAGAAGAAAAAAAATATCACTGGAAGACAAAAGGAAGATGTTTCAAGGTTGAATGCAGGTTTATTCTGAGACCAGCTTATAGGAAACGCACCCCTACAAATATTATTTTCTAAAATTTTCAATCAGTCTGGCTGAAAATTAAATATTAAGTTTGTCTTGCAGTTTTACATATCATTTCGATTGGTTTTTTAGCTTTTGAGCTTCAAAAATCAATTTCAGTGCCTTATGCTAAATTTCCACATAATTAAATTTTAGGAATAACATTTATTTTAAGATTTTGTTTATTAGGTAAGTTTAGAAAATCATTATTGTGAGCTTTTATTCTTACAGCTCATTTTTTGCTTTGAAAAATCAATAACCCCGATCCTTCACAACATAAAAACTCTATATATCTTTGTCTGACTAAAAAATTTGCGGAAAAGGTTTGAGAAAAAATGGAAGAAAACTGAAGCGCAGAGCATTTTAAGCTCGCAATAATGAAGAGGAAAAATTCAAAAGTTCACATTTTAAAATGAAAATCATAATTCCATATTTTTACCTTATTTTACAATACAAATGTTGTTGTTTTCTAGTGCCTTGCATCTGGCAATGAAGCCATTAGCATTCGTGCTTTCCAATACTTTTGAACTGTAGTTTCTTCTGATCTTAATGCTTCACAGGTCTCCAAGTGTTCTTCATTCATTTCTGCTGGATCGTTACACAGGACACATATTGGTGAGGCTGAGATACCTATTCTGTAGAGATGACTTGCTAAGCAGTCATGATTTGTCAATAGTCGGAAGGCTGCAACAGCTGTTTTCCTTGGTCTCTGGGGGATTATATCTGGATTGGAAAGTAGTGTAATCCATTTTTTATCTTTGGCATTTGTTTCTATTTCTTGTAGGGATGAATGACAAAAATTTTTAATGATCAAGCGTTTTATTGAGGAATATGAGAAATTGAATTTAGACTTTTGTGTTATTGTTGTGGCTTTCTTTGCAAGTGAGTCTGCAGCTTCGACAATACAAATGTAAATACCTCAAAATTGAGGAATTTTTAAGTTATAGTCCAGCGATGTCCAACCTTTGAGAAAGAGGGGAGTTTGGGTTTACCTCTTTCTGCTATACGCAGACTTTGCCTCTCTTTAACACCCAGCCGTGCATTTTATTGCAGTGGCGGGTTGGTTACATGTACGTTTTGTTTGATTTATGAAAGCACTTTCAAATCTCATGCTCTACACATCTGTCCATTGTGACTTCTTTGGTACTGCTTACGTTTAAGAAGCCTATCAATATTTGGCGACAAAGTCTAAGTGTATAACCTTAGAAGATCCACTAAGTGATCGTCGCGTAACATCGCGATAGAGACTTTTAGTATAGTTCAATTTGGAGAAACTCTGGTCCCAAATATACGAGTATGTAGAGCTACACTCAGTCTTATGCACATTATTATTGTTAACGCTTATTTCCATTTTAATACACAAGCATTTTCAGAAAGTATCATATTGCTAATTTTCTTGTAGTCTCAAGGGGAATATGGGAATACAGTAGGCTTTAAGTGATAGTGAAATGTTTTAAGACCTGGTTGCTATGCGATGCCTTTGAAGTTTTCTTTGCAACGCGAAGAGATAAACGAATAGCATATTCCTATTGGAAAAGAGTTTAAGTATTGGCAAATTCAAACAAGTAAGAAAGAATATCTAGGAAATGATTCACTTAAACACGAAATATTTTACGTAAGCTGTGTGTTTTAACGAGATCCATATTTTTTATTTAGTAAGCTTTTGTCTGTTTACCATTTATGCAAAACTCATCCAGAATTAAGATGTCTTCTGAGGACATTCCCAGAAAATTCAAGGGGTGACCTAGAAACGACCATGGAATTGCCTGTTTGTGCCTGTCACTGCATGCAGTCTGTTCCTCAGACTGGAGAACTCGAGTGGGGTATAGTCGCTCATTACGTAAGGTTCTCCAAAGAGAGAAGGTTGGACATCCTGTTATAGCCTTTAAACATTGTTTTTGGGTGTTACAGATATGTTATCTTAGGTCGGGATATATTTTTCATTATGTTTTATTAGCTTTTTAATTTATTTTCTTTGCACAAACTTAAATGTGCATTTTCACAAAATGTTCAGCAAACTTCAATGGCGATTCTCTTTAATGTTGTTAATTTTTGTTTTCTCACTTTCATTCTTGTTGCTATGTTAACATTTTCCTTACATGACCAAGAAATAAAAAAAATGAATAACGACTTCCCATTTGAGTAAGGTAACACCTATTGGAAAATTCAGACTAATAATAATAATAATAATAATAATAATAATAATAATAATAATAATAATAATAATAATAATAATAATAATAATAATAATAATAATAATAATAATAATAATAATAATAATAATAATAATAATAATAATAATAATAATAGTACTAATAATAATAATAATAATAATAATAATAATAATAATAATAATAATAATAATAATAATAATAATAATAATAATAATAATAATAATAATAATAATAATAATAATAATAATAATAATAATAATAATAATAATAATAATAATAATAATAATAATAATAATAATAATAATAATAATAATAACTGAAAGGAAGAAAACTATGCATAACTTCTTAAACACTTATTCTATCGAAATGTTGTAGTAACAAAACTTAGAAACTATATAAATTTTTGTGTGTGACAGTATTTTTAAAAGTACCTATCTGAAAGATAAGCGAAGTATTGGATTTTTTGTACATTAGAATCCTATATTTTGGGTAAAAATTGTGTTATGGCCTATTTTCTAACTAGTGCCTTATGTACATTATATTATACAGATTCATAACAATCAATTTACCAATGTTGCTTGAAAAAAGATTTTTTGGCTTCAACGTAGCCTACACTTTGATCTAAATTATTCATGTCAAATCAAAAATTTCGAGAAAATTTCGATTACAGTTTTATTATTACAGATAAAGGGAAACAATGTTAGGTCATTTTATACGGACCTAAGAAAGATTGTGATTTTCTACAATTTTTTCAATCTTTTCAGTTTTTTTCTGTTGGTTGCACTAATTCTAAATAGCATACTGTGTTACTGTGTATATTTAAATAAAATTATTTAAACAGTTTCTCACTATGAGCTATTTTCTATTTTCCATGTCATGATATTTGAAAAATATGAAATACTCCTTGCAGTACACATTTGTTTTTATCAGTACCATTTTGTCATATTAATATTTAAGCTCCTGTAAAGTGATTCTAGAATGTTTTCTTTTTTCTTTTAGTGCTTTATTGCGATATTGCAGCTTAAAAGGAAAAGAAAAAAGGGGGTATTAATAGCACCACTGTGTCCAAGTTTTACACTACAACACAAAATGCATTCTACAATTTCTTATGTACTGTAGAGCAGTGTTTTTCAACCTGTAGGAGGGTCGCGAGAGGTCGAGAGAACTCTAAAAAAAATCAACAAATTTTAAAAAGGTAGATATATTAAGAAAAAGTTAACAAAATGATACTCGTTATGTTATTTATACAAACACATTGACAAAAAATAAAATCTTCGAGTACTCGTTCATTTTAATGTGAAGGTTGCACTTGAGTTTGTTCAATCAATTTCTCCCATCGTGGATCCGTTTTTGCAACACTAAGTATTAAATCATTTTCCATATTTAAGCGATTTCTTAGTTTACCTTTCATTTGGGCCATTGATGAAAATGCCAACTCGCACAAGTACTAGGTAGAAAATGGAATCAAACACTTGAAAGCCTCAGTTATTAATTCCGGGTACTCTGTTTTTCTTTTTAACGAAAAGATATCCAAATTTTCAGACTTGAATTCCAAGTGTAGCATCCCATCGGCAGATAATTCCAGCAGATTCTCTTTGAGCTTAGCTGCTAAATTTGCCTCATTTATATCTGTATTTAAAAACAGATTTAAGATCCATCTTTGCCCAATGCTATCCGATATCTCTTGCACTGAGAAGTAATGACACAATTATTCTTTCTTCAAATTATCACCATTTTCATACCAGATATATATGAGTTGATGTTTATCTCGATTCCTACTTCTTCAATGAAAGACCGTGTCGACGAAAATGAATCGAAGTTGTTTTGATTTATAGATGATGACCACAATTCAATATTTTTCTAAAGCCATGGAGTTTGTCGTTTGCTGTAATGAGATTTTCATCCCGCCGTCGAAGATTTTTACCCAAGTTATTTAAATGCTCAAATAAGTCAGAAAGAAAATCCAATTTCAAAAACAATTCCGGATCAGAAATGAATTCAGAGTAATGTGACTTGGCTTGCTGTAAATATACAATAGTTCAGCGCGAAGTTCCATAACTCAGGTCAGTACTTTGCCTTTTGAGTCTCGGCCCTAACAATATGTTTGTATTAGTTTGTTAGATATCAATTGGCCACGTATTCGATTTAAAATTATATGTTTTACGTACTTAATTATATATTTATATCTGAATCCTAATAACGCAAAAGCCTAAAATTTGTATATGGATTATATATTTTTAACATGCATGAATAAAAGGGTTGGGGGGTCACGAAATATTTTTTGAAACTAGGGGGGTCGTGTCATGAAAAAGGTTGAAAAACACTGCTGTAGAGCAATTGAGCGTTTTTTCAAAATTGGATAGATGCAAAATTTTACGAAATTGAGTTATATATAGTATTGGCATAATTTTCACCTTCTGCATCGTTCTGTGAAATCAGATTTTGCAAAATTCGATTCTTGTCCTGTGTAAAAGCTAGGGAATATTGGCAGTTTTTTTTTTCCAGAACTCGATAGATGCACTTGCTCAGTTAAAAGCAAAGGTCGATGGATCAATTTTATGATATTATTATCCAGAGTGTAGCAACCTGAATTCTATGAAATGCGTGTTGGCATTGACTGCCATGTCACTATGGCGATTCTTGGAATTCTCAGTCATTTCTGCAAGCTTTGTACTCTGCTGCATCGTTGGCATTAACTGCGAACTCAGGTAGTACGCTTGGATTTCACATTCATTTGAGCAAGCTTTTTTTTTTGCCTATTGCCTATTGGCAATGGTGTTACTCGTTTAACAGTAGGTTCTAGGTCTTTGCGGTTTTTATACGTTGAATTCACACACACATTCACTCTTTCATTCTTACTTCCAGACACAGAAAAGATTAGGAATAATCTTGGCTGGAGACAAATTCCTACTCCCCTGCCGGGAATCGAACCCGGAACCCCTTGCACAGCAGGCAGGTGCTTCTGCAATCTTTGTTATACTTATATGGCATTTTTATTCTTAGTTGAGACACTGCACTGTACTATGCACAATGGACAGGAGCTCAGATTGTGAAACTGTACCAGTCGTAGAATGGGCGGGAGGTGGGAATTGCAAAAACAAGGAAAGAAAATCAAAATGCAAGTCAAAGAAAGCTCATACTCCAGCAATTATATGTTCATATGGTGTCGAGTGCACTCCACAAAATCCTAAAAGTAAAGGGCATAAGCACTGTGATGCAGTTGATTTGACTTATAATGATATAAGTGGATTTCACCAACACCTTTCCATGCTCAACAAAATAGATCAAGATAAATTTCTTATGAAATATATGAGTATTACATCCCCTAATCGCAGTGGTGAATAAAGAGGCGGCAAATAGAAAGCAGACTGTTAGCATTAAATATAGTGTGAGAACTAATGATGGCCGAGTATTGTCAGTATGCGCTGCAAGCTTCCAAGGAATCACAGGGGTGTCAAAAGTTAGATTATCTCTCCTGGCTAGAAAATTTCACTTATCTGGGAATGCACCAAAGGAAACCAGAGGGGGTGACAGAACAGGAATATTACAGAAGGGCATTACTGCTGCTATAAAGCAAGGCATTAAGAAGTACAGATGTAGAGAAAGTCACTATGGAAGAGAAAAATCAAGGAGAGGATATTTACCTCCAGAACTTAATATCAGAAAAATGTGGACCAACTTTTGCAACGAATGAAGATTAAAAAATCTACCAGTCTGCTCATTGTCAAAATATAAAAACATATTTTACAACTTCTTCAGTCTTTCATTCCGTACACCACACGCTGACACATGCTCAACCTGCAAAATGGGACTGATGAAGATTAAGACAGAGGCAGATGTGGAAAAGAAAAACGAACTAAGAACTATGTACAGACTGCACAAACACTAATAAATATTAAAGCTTACTTATTCATATTGTTTGAAATTTCTTTGTGTGTATTCAATATGTTTGTTATATAAATAAAACAAAATATATTTATATTGTGAATATAGCAGTACTTAGTTTATACCTTATAAAATAATCCTTATAAACATTAATATGTTGGTTGTATAGTACATTATGTATTATAAAAAGGTGAAAATAAATAAAAAATAATAAATACATAAATAAAATGTAACGAAAACAATAAATGACCAAAATAACAAAACGTCATGTGTTAATTTCTCGCTCATGCAGAAAAGTTGATCAGCATCTGTCGGTTTTTGAAAAAAAAAAAAAAAAAAAAAAAACTCTGCATTTTAAAATCCCAAATTTGCACTAGTTAGACTATGTTATTTGTTTCTTTTCATATTCTATCGAGTTTTGAAGAAAAAAAAAACGCTCCTCAACTGTGCCATGTTTCATGAAAAAGTAAAGAAAACCATACTGCATGGGTTATTTCTTATATCGAAAAATGTTCTGAGAAAACATGCCACATTGAAAACATTAATACAGGCTAATGCACCTGGTGTAAAGGGTTTTAAATTGTCCAGGCCTTAAAATCACATTTAAAACACCATAAAACACATTTAAATGTTTGGCTGACATTATAACAAGTTCATTTTTACAGAAATCCAAAAATCGAAAATATTGGCTACTTTGGCTTTAAAAAATCTGTTCTAGGTTCCCTTAAATTGCTAAATCTATAGCTTAGATTATTTAGTCATTATATTCCTTTTAAAGTAATGTTTCTAAAGGGATGCATAGACTTCAATCGTGTCTTTTTAGGAAGATCCTGATAAAGGGTTTTTAATTCAAATGCTCTCCTAAAGGGCAGAGAAATTGTAAGAAAATTGCAAAACGAAGTCTATCTCTTAATTTCTAAGCATGTTGGTAAACGAGTAAGGTAAAATGAAAAAAGAGAGTGAGCAGGGGGTGGAGGGGGTGGGGGGGGGGTTCAAGCGTGTGGGAGGAGTGTGCGCAGCATCTGTGTGGCACGCGCCTGAGCTACGTATGGACCAGTCTTCAGGCTGTACTGCTGCGGGTGGTTACCCAGGAATATGCCTCGTGCCTTCCTCATAACACACCGGCGTTACAACACAGTCGTCGAGTATGAACACAGGGGTAAGTGGTTTCACTCTTTCTTACTGCTTCCTAGTGTTTCTGTCAAATCCGCTTATACAGTCGCCTTATTACTGCTTTATATTATTGTCAACTTAAACCATCCTGAATACTTGCAGACGTAGTCCCGTTTGGATTATGCCCAGATACACTACAGCTGTCAGACAATGAAATGTTCTATACTGGATTGTCAAGTGTTTTGAAATGCAGTCTTTATAGATTTGTTGTATCTGAAAATTTGACGTGTTACTTTCTCTTCCGAATATGTAAATATTGTACCCAACCCAAAGTTTCGAAATATAATTGTAAGATTCCCTAAATAAACAAAAAACATGTTTAGAAAAACTCCTACGGGAGAG
Organism: Tenodera sinensis; assembly: GCA_030765045.1. NCBI lineage: Eukaryota > Metazoa > Arthropoda > Insecta > Mantodea > Mantidae > Tenodera > Tenodera sinensis. The sequence continues at coordinate 67,658,504 of CM060961.1, read as the reverse complement.
CGTGTGCGAAATGAATAACTCAAAATCTAAAAGTACCAAAACTTCCTATTAAAGCGGATATAAAGCGAAAGTTTTTAAATTTTTCCGTCACCAGCAATCTTTACGGAAAAGATTTGTCTTTTTGTGATTTATTAAACGAAAATACATTGATTTGTATTTAAAATACACTACGTCAAAGATAATGTATTCTACAATCAGCCTTCATTTTTGTAGTTTTATACAGGTGGAAAATACTGTTTCGGCTATACGTTAACGGGGGTTCCACATGGTGAGTGTAACAAATATGTCCAATACAATTACTGTCAATAAATAACCGTTTTTGTAGAAAAAAATAATTTGTGTGAAATACTTCGAGCCATCTAGCTTCTTGACGAATGGATATCAATTGTTGCGTAAACATTGTGTAAACAATATTATAATATCTTTCTACCTCATTTCCAATTATTTAACCACAATTTAATGTTAACAAGACGTTAAACTTTGCATGACATTTTAAATTGTACTAAATTCATTCGAATTAAGGTATGAATTTATTGCAGTATTATTCACACAATGTTTTGCGCGAGTTAGTGAAATAATAAACCATTTATAGATGGCTCCGAATATTCGACACAAATTATTTGCGGCAAAATGGTTCTTTATTGACAATGATTGCATTATGCATACTTGTTACTCCCATTGTGTAGAATCTCTGGTTAGGAATGGCCGAAGCATTATCTTCCACCTGGTATTCTGGAAAACCATGGAATAGCAAGCTTACTACAGGAAAAATGTAGAGCTCATTTTCAAATGACCATATAACATTCGCTGTTGCTATAGGTTTAACATTTTCGAGCTAGGTGTTTATGTTCGTACTCTGCTTATAATGTGTGTACGAGAATTTAAACCCCTTCCTTGTATTCTAGGAACATTTTATTATTCATATAACCCAACTTGTAATATAATAGCGGTTGAATGTTGCTTTGCGTTTTGTAGTTTTCTAGTAGCAAAAATAATCAATTTTCTTCCTTTCTTCTGGGTTAAATAAGTGCTTTTGAGATTAAACCATCCCCTAATTGAAAGATCAGTAATTTTGTGTATGTATGTACCAAACAGCACAACCGAGAATTCACTAAAATCAAGTTACGATGTTTTTTCTTGGCCAAACTTGATAGGCTTTGTTTATGTTTGTTTTTAAGTCCTGCTGTACTTTGAATTGGGAAGTCTATGCACAACCTTCTAACACTGCACTTTAATTTTTAAAACATTTTAATTTTCACCAAGTACAACTTATCGTAATATCATCTAATGGTAGTAATTTTCATTCCCAAAACAAACGCCGCACAAAAATGTAAGCATACAATGGTCTTTCCTTTTTTTTCCTTTCCTTTCCTTGGCCAAGAGCTACAATGGTCTTGTTTCTCACTTCAAATAATTTTAAATGTTCTTCAATTGTTTCGCAGCCTCCTGCTACTTTTGTGTTTATTTTGGAGAATTTTGGTGTAGCTAACGAAAAGTCTTTTGGTAGCCACGATTTTGTAGTGGTATAGAGCAATTCCGCGTGTGACTAACCGATATTTACACTACATTTTCTTCTTAAAATGGCTGTCTAATGGTCAATATAGGTGTAAAAATGTTGTTTTAACGACATATGATCACAGAGAATACATTGGCGGTTGTGATAGGGAATATAAAAACCTTAAAATGTGAAACAATTATTTAATAATGAGCGCTAAACTTTTCGTGACTAACTGACCTACGATTGACAAAAATGTCAGTTACAATATATATTGTCAATGTGAAACATTTCTTGACGCTACTTTACTCGAGAAGAATTTTTTTTCAAATGTATAGTTGTGTTTAGTTATACACCACGTGGATTAACCAAGCTTCCTTGTTTGCTTTAATTTAATGTAAAGGAGAGGTTCACGAAGTTAAAATGCCACAGTATTTTAAGCATAGTTCGAAAAATTGAAATACAATATATCAGATCCTTAACGCTGAATAACAGAATCACATTGTGGTTAATTAACCCACACATATTTGGTGAGAAACGTTTTTGTCAAAAATCTCAAAATTTTGCAATATGAAGTAGTTATACCCATGGACAAAACATGAGTCATATCTGGAATGCCAGGCTACCTTGAAGACAGAGAACAGCTCCATGAGTACCAAATAAGTTGCAGTTTTCACAAAGTATGTATGTCTATCTGTCATGTATGTGTGTATGTATATAAGCTCGTATACATATATGTATGCGTTCCAGATATGACTATTTTTTATCCACGGAAGTACATTATGTTTTTTAGTTCTATAGCTCTTGCAAATATTAGGATTTTTCAGGTTTAGAATTTTATGTTTCATTCACATGACTTTCTCTACTTACTCTTCTGCAAACTGTTCTTACAACACGTATTCTTCTATCTGCTTAATGATAATCGAGATAAACATTTTTACATATTTACATATTTCGCTGTAGGTATAATTGTATACAATAAGATAAACCGATAGTCAGAATATTAAAAACCGTGTCACTATGTGCTGGCTTTGAAATTCCTAGCTGTTTGCATGGTCACGAGAAAAGGGAATAGCGACTTACCACTTGAAAAAAGTATAAGTGGAAAATTTAAACCAATAACAAAAAATATCTCAGATATGGTTAATGCCACAACCATTTCTCTTTGACATAAAATCTGATATATGTATATTTTGTGCAGTACGGTTTTCGGAGTGCACAAAAGCTGTTCAAAATAAGGAGCTATTTCTGCTATTTGCAGAAAATTTAAGATATACATTTCCTTTTTCGCGAAAATGTCCTGAACATATGGTGTTTTAATAAAGCATTAAACAGTTGGAAAATAAAAAACAATGAAACATTTTCCCCATGTAAAGTGTAGTTTAAGGTGGAGAGATTTGTTTGAAAATCCTTGCCACATCCTTGATACACGCTGAGTTTCATTATCAAGTTTAATACTTAACCGACTTTTTGTTTTTGAGTTATAAGTACACACACACTTTTTTCTAAAAATATCTTATTTTTATTTAGGGAGTCTAAAGATGTGCATTCTGGTGAAATCTTGATATTCACTTCATGCTACGTGCTGTAATAAGCAGTAGAGAAAGCAAGCATGAAGGAAACAGCGCGGGTAGGAATGAACAAGCAGCAACCTGTTGCTCTGAAACACGCACCAGTAATGCTTCCCCTGGGAGGTATGGAACCAGCGGTGCACTCTGTTTGACCTTCCAGTCTTCCGTACGTTATTGCATTCCAGTGAACTCATTCAGCTCGGCTATGCACCTGTGTTTGGAAGTTCTTGTGATTCATATTCAACAACAGGTATTATGTCATCGTGTGCGTTTTATTTTAGCTCTCATTTATATGCGTTTCCTTTCCCTGGACAATGTTGGGATCCAATGAATTTAATAGCACTGCAGAAAAGTATCGAAAGATTTCTTACTAAAATTAGCTGTCATTCCTCATAAACGTCTGGTGGTAATCCAGTTACAATAGAAGAAAACTGCAGTGTTTTGCTAACAATATGAGGAGATGGTTGCGTTTAATGCTCAATAAAATTGGTTTCCTAATCCACTACTTTCTCTCATATTTACCTATAGTATATACAAGCAGCATTGCATTCCACCCAAACTTTCGATACTCAGATTTTAACGAAATGTACGGTTTAAGAATCCTTGAATAAAATGTGAATTTTTAGATAAAACTCTGATGTGTTGCACATACACGACTTTCTCTAGTACCAACTATTCTTGCAAACTCTTATTCCTCTATCTTGTTCACGTTAGTCCAGATAAAAAAATTATCTTAGTGCTGATTTTCTTGTATGTGCATGGGGAATATGGAATACGGTAGGTTTTGAGGGATAGTCAAATCTTTTAAAGCTTTGAGATTCCGTTCGCTTTGCACGGCAAAGAGATGAAAAAGTGAATAACGACTTTCCATTTGAGAACGGTTTAAGTATTGCAAAGCTCATACAAATGACAAGAAATATCTTTGAAATGGTGATATCTCCACAAAAAATGCATTTGGACATAACGTGTGTTTTAACAAGATCTAAATTATTGTATAGTAAGATTTGGTCTATCTCTTAACGTTTACCAATTATGCAAAAGTCATAAGAGTAAATAGGACTACATAGGTTATAGCCAAAATATACATTTCATTTTTCATAAAAATATCTTAAACTTATGGCATTTTAGTCAAAATCGTTAGAGCTATTTTTAAGGAAATCAAAATTTTCCGCGTAAAGGGTAGTTTAGGGTGGAGGAATTTTCTTCAAATTCTTCATGTCCCATCCTTGAAAGATACTAAACTTAAGTACCAATTTAAGTCTTTAACCGACTTCTCGATTTTGAGTTATGCTGTTTACAGACACACACACACACACACACACACACACACACACACACACACACACACACACACACACACACACACACACACAGACCCTTTTCTAAAAATGCTCTTTTTGATTTGGGGGCCTCGAAACATATATACTACTATAAGTAGTAGAGAAATTAAAACGCTAAATATGTGCGTGTGTCTACCTATGGACAGTGTAACTCAAAAGTGAAAATTTGATTGAATACCAAACTTGGTAATTAAGTTCAGTGTCTTTCAAAGATGCAACACGAACATTTGAAAGAACATATCAGTACTCAAACTCCTCTTTATATTCTCCTCAGGCACTATTCTATTTTGATTTAAATACCACTAGTTTAAGATATTATTTTTAAACAACATTGTTTCAGCTGTTTCTAAATAGCCTGTGACGTTTTCTTCATGTTCCTTTATCTTAAGATAAACACCTCTTAAGAGAGCACAAACATTTTTCTACTAGATTGTATGTTAAGAAACGTTAAACAATATATTCCCTTTTGGTTCTGAAATGTTTACTGTTGCTAGTTTTATTTTTCGTGATGCTTAAGGAGTAGTTTTAAACGCAATTAAGGCGCTCTTTTGTTTCTATTGATCTCATAAAAAGAATATGTAATAAGGCTTAAGTCTACCTCGGGTCTATACGTACCTAAAACACTGAAACTATTTCAAGCGAATATTTATTGCTATTAAGAGGAAGTTGAAAAATAAACTTCAATATTAATCACTTTCGATTAGCTGTACTGATTAGTGATAATGTTTTGACATAGTTACATAACAACTGTAAAATGCATATAATGCCCAAATTGAGCTGATTTGTGTTACTAGGTTTAAAATTGTATAACAAATCGTCTAAAGGTAAAAATTAAAATATTTTGTAAAAGGATGCATATTAAGAATATTTCCTTAGTTGCTACAGACATTTTTAATGTTTCAAAATGATGAAGTACTTTAGGTGTTAAATATACGTTTTTAGTGATCTTTAACTGTAATCGATACGGATTATATATTTCTCAGTGTAACCGTTTTGCTTTAAAAGTCATAAAATAGTAGTGCCTTGCATATTAGGTCCTAACTTTTAAATAGAAAATTATCCACAAGAAAAATCATTAAAAGTACTTACTTAAAATGTATCAAATTTAAATTAAAACGAAAAGTTAAAATGATATGTGGTAATAAATGCTAGTGATAAGTTATTTTCTCTGTCGGCCATTTATAAGTACGGGGAAGTTTATTACCTCCCTACTTCCTCAAATTTCTGGAAATGTTGTCACAAATATGAGTTTATGGTAACTACCTCATGCATTTTGTTCGCTATAGTAAAGTGCATGGATCTTTGCCACACATGACGGTGATTTGTACATCCATTCTACCACATGACATAAGTCACGGCATTTTTATTTCTGGAGCTATTTCCATTCTAGAGGCAAAGTTGAAGGGCAGGCAACTGTTGAAAGTACACGCAGCGACAGCAGAAATAACTCAGGAATTTCGAGTCCCCACTACCAATGGGAAGCAATGATGGGAATATCGATATCTCTTAATGCGTATCTCTCACCAGCTAAAACGTAACAGGGTCATGAGATCGATTTTTAACTATCTGGTCATGCTATACGTTTCGAATTCTGGGATATAAGGCATTTAACGCTCTTAAATGCATATGTGGCGAAGATTTCGGCGAGACTTTGTTGTCTCTTTGATATACTGAACGTTCATAGCTTCAAAACTTCTATTGACGGATATGCAGAAGGAATCGAGCACTTGCAATATATAAATTTATCAGAAACTTTTCTGTAGACTTAAGATAAACTTAATACAAAACATTCAATTCTATTAGCAAGGGTAACACGTACAGTTATTAATCGACTCAGTTGACAACATTTCATCCTTATGGAAATGTATCTTACGGTTTCATAGTTATACAGAACACAAATTTAACCAGATAAAATGGATATTGACTACATATACATAGGAAACTCATGATAAGTGTTTCATTCCTCGATTTCATAATAAAACATATTTTAATGAAAATATTTTGAGCCTATTTGGAAATATTAAGAACATAACGAGAATTTTACCACGTAGAATATAGTTTATTTAGGGGAAATGCCATTAATATCTTCGTGTCCAACCTTGAGAGATAGGTACTGGATATAGGATAATATGAATGTAGGTTCATATGAACATAAATCCGAAAATAATTTATTATGAGCTAAAAACAATTAAAAGTTGCAATAATTGCTCGCAGTGACTTCCACCAGCTTTGATGCATTTTCTACGTTCAGGTTCTGTATTATCGGGTACTCTGTTGCAAAGTTTAGGAGTGTTTTGGTCCAGTGTGGATGCGCTCTTTCATTGTCAATATCCGGCACAGTAGTCACATAAACCCAGACATTTAAATGTTCCCAGATAAAGAAATCCATTGGATTTAAATCAAGAAATCGAGTAGGCCATGCAATAAATCCCATTTGACTAATGCATCTATGCGGAAGTTTATAATTCAAGAAATTACGTATTATCCGACCGAAATGAGCTGGTGCACCATCGAGTTCGTTGGACGACACCCGGAGCACATAATCAATTAAATTAGCAATTCATTTCTGAGAAATTGTACATAATGTCTCTGCATTCAAGTGCGGAGGAAAGAATGGAGACCAATGGGTGATCATGAATGATTCCACCCCAAGCGTTTAAGCAGAATCTCACTTTATGCATGCCCTGTTGTATTTCCTGGGGGTTTTCATATACCTAGTTATGAGTATAATAAAAATTGAAGACACAGTTGCGAGTAATCCCAGCCTCAGTGAATCAGGTAAATACTAAGAAATCTATGAACATAGCATAATTCAGTAACTTACGATGGCAGAAAGTTCTTGTCTCAAAGGCCGCTACATTTAGTAGTTAGATCCGCTGAAACAGGTAGGTACAGAAACTTTTCATACAAAATTCTCCAGATAGTTATGTTTTTGAAAAAAAAAGTGTTTGTTCACGACGCCGTCAATTACCAGGATCACGTCAGGGTCACCAGTGTTCCGGAATTTCGTCACACAGGAGTTCCTTTACATGCCAGTAAATCTACCGACATGTGCATATTCCTTTTAAGCACACTTAAAAACCATCCCTTCTGCAATACCGTACATGTAATGTATGTCGGTCTGCTCATTCACAGAATACATTTTCTTCTGCCTTTGCTCTGCAATAAACAAAAAAATCAGCGGATAACATTTAATTCAATTAACTATTTTTCTCTATTTCTGTTATGTCGCTTTAACTGCGTAGTCATTCGCGATGAATCTGTTAGGAGATAGGCGCAAAACGGTGTGTTTTGTTAGTCTTCGAAGTCTCATCCCTATCCATGTCATCCTGCTTCGTTACAAGTCCACAGAGGGAGCAGTGCAGGGCAACTGTAGCTCAACCCCTATGACGGACAGATGGCATTAGGGTGCCATCCAGTCAGGACCTTCTATTAGGAGGTCCTGATCCAGTCTATCCGCTTACATTATCTATGGATAGATGGAGCTGCATTCACTATAATCATCTATTTTTCATTTATACTATTGTTTTAGACTTGGCCGTGGTATTATACATGCAATCCGACATTTACCTTGACTGAAGGAAACTACGAAAAAAATGAATCAGACGGATCCAGGGGATTTGAGCCCGGGACCTCCTGAATGCGGGCCACAGACGCTACCGTCTAATTCATTGGCGGGTAGAATAGTGTCTGTTCCGAATCCATTGTGCACGCAACCCGGGTAACTTTCTTGCTGGTTGGAGGAGTGGTATTTGTTGACTTCTAAAACTCTTGATAGTGGCGGATTGATACTTTGATCAGCGCGTTTGTTTCAAACAGGAAAACAAGTGTCGATACTTCTACTACATGAAATCGGAATTACGCACATTGTCATCATTCGAACATATGAGATGACGTTCAAACTCTGGCGTAATATCTGTAACAGCTATATGCAGTTGCACCGAGAGGCGGTCATCTGAAACGCGAGACCTTAGTCTTGATTTTTCTATGTGTATCAAAATTCTTTGAATATCTGTACCAACTAAATCAGTGCACTTATTTTTGTCAGTAGACCTGTTTATATATCTATGAGTTCACATTGCAAGTTAATTCTTACATTGACTACATCTATTAAAAGACTTGAAACATTCAAGATTTCTGAAATCATAGAATCTATATAAAGTAAACTCGGTTTTAAGTCCTTAGCAATGCGAATATAACTAATTAGTTTGTCCTCTGGCACAGTACTAAGTGATTGTATACATTTGAAATAAGTATTTGATAATTTGATTTGTTGATTAAGAAAGTTATCACATGGCATGGTGTGTTTGTTATGTTCAGATTGTAAGCCTTCTAGAACTTTGGCAGGCCCTAAATCTTGAATCATAACAAAGAAATAATAATAATAATAATAATAATAATAATAATAATAATAATAATAATAATAATAATAATAATAATAATAATAATAATAATAATAATAATAATAATAATAATAATAATAATAATAATAATAATAATAATAATAATAATAATAATAATAATAATAATAATAATAATAATAATAATAATAATAATAATAACAAAATGTATACAACACGTATAACCATGTAGATTAGAAAGCATTTACTGGTTTTTTCGTTGTATGCGGCATAACCACAATAAAGCAGTTCAATGTTTGCTGGAAGAAATTCATGTAATATCTACAATATCTACAAATGACATAGACGATGTTGACACAGACATAATTCCTCCACTTATACCGGTGACGAACGGCTGGAAGTGACCTGTGGACTCCTGAAACCAACTAAGGAAGGGGTGTGCAGTGTTGTGTTATATAATTACACGTGGAAACGTTCATGAATCACATGGATTGGTACCAACAAATGGGCAAATCCTTTAATAACTCTCTGGCAAACAGTTACGGACACATGCTCATAAGAACGTTTTTTTTTTTTTTTCTTCCTGTTTTGTTGTTGGGAGAGCGTCCCGAAATATTTGACACCAATAAAGAGATATAGCCGTATATCAAAGAGCGTCAGTCCCAAAGAGAGTGCAATTCGTTCTGGTGGCAGTTGGCTAAACTGATTAATTTGCCATTTAAATTATGTTCAGATTGAAAATTAGAATTTCCGCAAAGAACTGTGTATTTAGCGAAACAGATGAACACTTTTTGGCTTTCTTTATGTAATTCTGTTACATAAGCTGTGCACATAATGCGTTTAAATCCTATCTACATCATGAAATAATGACTTTCAATCAACCAAATTGCTCATACGAACGTGTGTTGTCATATGATATACTTGTTTGAAGTAATTCTTACTGTATTAAGGAGTGTGCATATATACTTCCCAGAGTATCATGCTTTTGTAGTGCACAATGACAAGCATGTATTGCCTTGCATGTGTTTCAGAGTTTAAGTGTAAGTTTTGTTGTAGAACGACTTCAAATTATGTAAGAGAATCCGATAGGAAGCTTATTTTTACCGAACATTTACGCAATAAGGCCCTTGTGTGCTCTTGGAAGATGACTTTTTAGCATCATTGATCAGTTTTCAGGCAAATTTAAACTAGAATAATGTTGAAACGGAAGAACTTGTACTCCAAAAGACGGAATTTCATAGCACCATCAATGGTGACCCAAAAAGAAAAATCCCCATCCCTGGGAAATGACTCAGCAGAAACAATACGGGCCTTCACCATAAATATTGCCTTTACTGAAAACGAAACAGAATAAAGACGACGCCGACTGCCAGACGATCAGACACAATATTATCCTCTACATATATAAATTATATATTTATATATTTTGGAAGCAAGTATCCAATGGGACCACGAGATAACTTCTCCATAATATTCCAGAGGCATCATGTTCTAGAAAAAGGACTGCATCAGAAAAAAAAAAACCATAAAAAGAAAAACAAAGAAAAAGACAAGTTGGTTATTTTCGGTCCCACGTGTTATAAGCAGTATGAGAAGCCAACCGTAGAGGACTGAATCCAATGAATTTAGTGTGAGACTTGCTGACACGAACAATACTCTTAATTTGAGGGTGGTATTGGGTCCACTTGTAGCGTTTTCTAAATTTAGCTTTTAATTTTTGCTTTAAAAATCTTATGTGTTGCACTCACATGACTTTCTCTACTCTTGAACTAACCATTCTTACAAACTCTTATTCCTATATCTTCTTTCTTGTTAGTTGAGATAAACATTTGTACAAATTATCTTATTGCTTATCTCCTTGTAGGTGCAAGGGGAATGTTAGAATACAGTAGGCTTTGTGCGATAGTCAAATGGTTGAGATTCTGTTGTCTTTGCACACTTAACATATAAAAAAATGAACAGCGATGACCCATTTCACGAAAGTTCTTAGTTTTCCGAAACTCACACACATAACAAGGAATATCTCCGAAATGATTCACCCTACAAGAAAATTTATTGAGATATCAATTGTTTATTTTAGCAAGATCTACATTTTTATATAGTATGATTTGTTTTATCTCTAACGGTTTACCAGTTATGCAAAATTCATCCAGAGTAAATACGACTACAGGGGCAATAGCCAGAAAATTCAAGATATACATTTCATTTGTCATAAAAATATCTCAAACATATGACATTTTAATCAAAATCGTTAGAGCCATTTTCAAGAAAATCAAAATTTTCGAAAAATCTTCCATGTAAAGGGTAGTTTAGGGTGGGGATATTTTCTTCAAAATCTTCGTGTCACATCCTTGAAAGACATTAAACTTAAATACCCACTTTGGTTTTTAACCGACTTTTCGTTTTTGAGTTATGCTGTCCACAGACTGACAGACTGACAGACTGACACACACACACACACATACACACACATACGGACCTTTTTCTAAAAATGTTTTTTTTTTGGATTCAGGGGGCCTCAAAACATGCATTTCCGGTGAAATCTCGACATCGAATTTTTGGGTGGAATACAATACTTCCCCTACTTACCAGTAGAGAAAGTAAAAACTACTGGGCACCGTACACTGAACGAATGAGTGCGCATTTCTTATTTCTTGCATTTTTGAGAGGTTTAATGGCAAATTATGTTTCCATTCTGTTTTACTGTAAGTAGGCAATGTATTAATAAATATACATTGAAAGGGATTTTGTTTTCCTGCTCAAAACAGTTCATATATTTAAGGCTGTACTCTTTGGCACGTTTGCCCTAAATTTAAGTTTAACTATTATTTACACTTGGATGACCTAAATAGTAGGTACACACTGAGAACTTAGTTTTACTTAAATGATATGGTTCAAGCCTAACTAGCAGCTTAAAAACAAGTAAATAATTGATAAGCACTTGAAAGAGCTACAGGCGATTTAATTATTATAAACATAAGTTGAATTAATATTAACATTACAATACAATACGTAGGTGGATACAAGCAGAACAAAGGTAAAGAAATAAATAATGAGTAAGTACAGGTTTCATATCTTGGTACCTTAATTAAATATGATAATAAATTAAGTGACACGATAAAAGAAAGAATACAGGCAGGGAATGAGCTTAGTGTGCAAATAAAAATATTTTCTCTAATGGAATAAGAAGCAGAAATACTAAACCCAAAGTTTATAAACCATTAATAAGGCCAATAGTAACCTACGGGTCTGAGGTTTAGTGTACCACAATGGATGTAAAGGCTTTGCGATCTTTCGAGAGAAAAATATCAAGACAAATGTTTGGACCTGTAAATTGTGGTGCACAGAATTGGAGAGTGAGAAACAATCAGGAAATAATTTTATTTAATAGAAGGAAACAATACTATGTGCATTGCATATGTTGGTGGTATTTTGTTATTTTAAAGTATAAGCACAACATTGCTCTCAAAACGTCAAAGAAAGGTAAAAGAAGGTTTACTCATCTCGAGATTTGAACTCGGTTTCTCGGGTTCATTAGGTCCACAGTCAGTCCGCATAGCCGTGCGGCCAAAGCACACGTTTTAAAACTGCCCTATATTTCTGTAGCCGCTCACCACAACCTGTTGTCCATTGCAGTGGCGTGCAGCCACATGTTAAGTCTCCAACTTAAGCAATTTTTCTAACGCTACAATTTAGAAATGTTTCTTCAGAGAGGCAGAAAACAGGCTTTACTGAGTTCCTAATAAGCACTATTTCAATTTCAGTGGATAATATTGACATATTTCTTTATGTTTATGATTTATTGGTCACAATCTCTAATTACTTTGAATACGTATAACTTATTAACCTGGCGTCGTAGACCATTAGTTTCCTATCTCAAATTGATTGTCTATGAACCCTCTATTGCCAGTAAAATTCGTGCGGTGTTATTCAGTTACATTGTATAATAAACAACACAGACTGTTTTCTTATTAAATGGTTATTTAGACGAAGCACTTAAAGACTGGAAAAAATTCTACTGGGGTATTCAACCAAGTACACAAAGCTTAAAACAATTTTATTTGCTGACGATCAGGAAACAAAAGATGGTTTACAGAAAAGTGTTAATAACCTGAAAGATATTATGGAGACATAACTTAAAGCTTTCAACAGCCAAGACAAAAGCAATGGCTTTTATAGGGATAAATCATATAAGATGTAAGATGGGTACTGATGAAGAAATAATAGAAGAAATCTCTAGTTTTATCTAGGTTTTAATATATCATATAGCAAAAACGAAGATCTGCATACAAATTAAATAAAGACAAATGAAAGGAACAACCTGAAGAACATTGAAAAACATGACGTCAAAGGAAGCCCAGATAAAATTTATAAAGTAATGACAGTGCGAATGGCAACTATGGAAGTGAAAACTGCACTATGAATAGGACAGATAGGAAAAGAAGCGGTTAGAGCGTTCGCCTATCACCTAGGCGGCCAGGATTCGATCCCAGGGACCCGCATGTGGTATTCGTGGTGGAGGAAGTGACGTCAGGGCCGGTTTTCTCCGGATCTTCCGGTTTCCCTCACCAATCATTCCACCGATTGCTCTATTATCACCTTTCCAATAATCGATTTCGCAAGCATTTCATATCATCCTCTTCCTCACTCTCATACCTGTTGCTTGACTGACCACCCGCTTCCAGGTCTTCACTCTGTCCGGTCCAGAGGTTCCTCTGCTCCCCGACAGGCGTCTGACCCTAGGTACTGGCTTGTAAGTTCTAGGGGGTGTAAGTCCTACATAAGAAGAGGGTAGTCAGGTAAAGAAAAAAAAGAAGTAAAAATTAAGGTTTAGTAAAATCAATGACGAATTTTGCCTTTAAATGTACTTTCTTTCTTTCTTTAAAAAATTAACCTGTAATAAAACTATAAAAATTATACTAACATTCACAAGTTCTTGCAGAAATGCTTTCAAGTGTTTGGAATGTGACAGATTTTCATTACCGAAGGAGTTATATACTTTTAAAATAATAGCAAATAATCGCTAAAACCGATACGTGTAAATATTCAAGTAAAAGTTAGCATTCAAAATTACCATATTTACCTTCACGTCGGTGCTGCTTCACTGTTCTAAGGGAGTGAATTTTCTGAGCATAAATGGTCAAATATTTTGGACATTGCTGCTTCGTGGTATCATACACGAGAACATGATTCATTCTTCTGAATCTCGTGAATGAACGAGTAAAGTAGGTTAGTTTCTACGCAATGGCGAGCAGAGCATTGGAATGCGACGTCAAAATGGCGGATCGAAGCTGTATCGGATGTCATATCGTTAGTCGTGAGTTCTAATTTGGGCAAAGCCTTCGCGTTTCGGCTCCACCTGGCCAGATGGTGATAATGCGTTCTACGCCGCAGGATGAGGAATGGGAGCGCTCACATTTTATTTTTACCACTTTCAGTTTCGGGAGCACTTGCTGCTGATGGGTCGGGTCGGGGTGATGGCATAGCGCCCAACAAGACTTGTTGCAACAACTTGCCCATGGGCAACTTGCCCACACCCACCTTACACCACCTGCCCCACGTGGGGGTCAACGTTTCGCCAACTAAATATAAGTTACTTTATGTTTCATTTGTGTTTTCATATCTCCCCACTCTTTTCTCTTCCTAATGGATCATACAAACGAGTAGAAAAGAGATAAACAGAGAGCCTACCAGAGAGAAAGAGAGAGAGAGAGAGCAGCCGTATCGCTGGATAATACTTTAACACACGAAAATTGTATGTAATAGATGAAACACGTGCGACAAATTGAAATGAAAGTGACTCAGTTGTACACAAGCGTTCATTAGTATTCCGAGAGATACATGATGGTGGATCATATGGCCCCTCACAAAACAATATGCACACATTTTTGCTTTAAGGGCTCTCTCTTCTTCTTTATAAATTCTACCTTGAGAGAGAATGAAATGTTAGAAAAGCAAACTCGGAAACTACTAATCGCCTTTTTCTCCTTATGTAGAATGTGCCTCTGACATAACAATAAAATTTAGTATTAGTTAAAGTACAGTTTATGAGTTGCGAAGATATGCTACTGAATTTTAAAACTTCAGTATCTTTTTGTTTGCCTTAATGAAATATTTTACTATTTATTCTTAATAACAATGCAGCGTTTCAACCTTCAAGGAAAGAAACAGAGAGAGAGAGAATGAAACATTTGAAGCCATTAATCTATGACGAATATGAACATGTTATTAGCAACCTCATACCAGGCCTTCCTTTTGCCAATGTCAACTTCTTTTAATTTCCTAGCTACCTGTGCTATTAATTTGTGCACCTAGGTAAATAAAATATTTCCTAGGTCGACAAAACTCACACTGAAATTTCCTTGTCGCTTATCATAGGAGTGTTTATTATTTGGTACCATACAATTATCAATTAGGTCATTTATAAATACGTTTAGTAGAACTAAGATAAACTTGCAACACTGTATTCGTTCTTGTAAAACGTCTATGTTACTTCATTTCTCCTCTTTTAAATACAAAATGCATTATCCCTCTAAATTTCCCTCCAGAATCTGAACTGTACTTTTATTTATTCCTATCCTAAATAGTGTGTACCATAACTATGAGTTTATAATGTTTTAATAATAATAATAATAATAATAATAATAATAATAATAATAATAATAATAATAATAATAATAATAATAATAATAATAATAATAATAATAATAATAATAATAATAATAGTAGTAGTAGTAGTAATAATAAAAATAAAAATAAAAATAAATAAATAATAGTATGCCATAGGTAGTGATTAAGAGTTTTGTTTTTAACATAGATCCCTGAAACTATTTTCTTTGAGTGTATATCCCCGGGGTTGCGAAATGCAGAAGCCTAACCCTTCTCCTATAGGCCAGCCAAGCTTGAGTACTTCAGTGATTTGGCCTAGTGAACGTATATTACTTCTGTGTTTTTATGTCGTAAACTTGTTTCAATGCTGTTTAAAACATAAATTCCTAGTTCGTTTCTTCCTCTCTGGCATTTATTTCCCCCCTTCAAATGATCGAGTTTCGCAAAGCAGCGTCAGTTATACCCCGAAAGCTAATATGGCGACCTATCACATCCGGGAACGGCGCGGCGGTGGTTGAAGCGACGCTGGAACATGGCGGCGAGTATTAATAGACAATAGCGATGACCTCACGTAATACCAATCGGTCGAGAGAAACAACACTTGAACGGATGTCGCTTTTTCTCTTTCTTGACGCGTGCTAACACTAAAAGGCGAACACCCATTTCCGGAACCACTTTTGCTCCCGTCGTTAAATACTTAAAGATTCCTGTTTACAAAGTTCGCCAAAGCGCTACAAATAAAGTAGAACCCAAAACTCAATCGAGACAACAGGAAATTCTAAAGAAAAGTCTAAATATAAACCTACTTATGATATTGTGAAGATTTTGTAGAAGAATGGGCCTCAGACATACAATCAGACAAAACATTAAAGAGGCTCTACGCTTGTTCCATCGAGAGCTGGTAATAATGTACACCTTTTTAAATTTAAAGTTCTTAATCTTTCCCTATTTGTTTGCTTTGAGCATTGTATTGTTATCATTTTAGGACGAACTTTTTCTTCTCTAACGAGTCATACTTTTTAGAATCAACGAAATCCACTTTTAACTTTCGCTCACATTTTATTATACATTCAATGACATAAAGTTGCTTAAAGTTGATTATTAAATTTTATTTAAAACAACCTATTGATAATCAAAAACAAAATTGCTTACTTATTCAAGTTTGTAAAATCTTGCGTAGTAGTAATATGACAATGTTCAGTGAGAATAAAATTGTAAAATGTGCAAAATTATTCACACTCACACCTTTACAAAGAAGAAGAATAACATGAAAGCATACCTGAATTTGAGAATGCATGTTAGTTATCTTGTGTGTCACTTTTTCTTTTCCTATGGAACTTTAGTGTACGTGATTTTCTCGTGTTGTCTCTTGTTCGCCGCGTGCAAAACACCAGACGTAATCGGCCAGTAAAAGTTACATCTCTAACAGAACAACCATCGCCTAGCCGCAACCCCATAACCGTCATTCTTCCAGTAAAGGGCTAATGTCCTTGCATGGTTGCAGTCGGGACACCCTACCCCTGGTGGAACAATCTCTCAACGATACCCTCTGAGTACCTCCCAACGTCCCTAGTAATGTCGTTCAACATCTTTCAAGTCCTGGCGAAACCTTTTACATTGCTTTTCACTAACAGATCCTGAATTCGACGAGAAGTAATCAAAATGTGACTTGAGGAAATGAAGCTTCAAACTCATATTACAGCCGAGCAGTCTGAAATTTTCCAGCATATTTCAGATAATTTCTTTGTATCGAAGGTCTTCCACATTGCCCAGAACTTTGACAACCTCTCTGAAACCATTTAATGCATATTTTTAATTCCATTCATAGGGCTGGTAAAATTAACATATTTCAACAATTTCCGTATCTGTGGTGCATCAAACATTCCCTCTTTGATTTTAGCCTGTCAATGATGGAAACCTTGTGCGTAAGTACTGGAAGTAAGGGTAACTTTTGTCAAGTGTGTTTACAAGCTGTTTCATCATGCCAAGCTTTATGTGTAATGAAGGGAGTAGAATTTTTTGACTATCAATAAAAGTCACATTAGTAACATGTTTTATCTAGGTTCCAGTTGCTGTCTCTCAGACCATTGGTCAGTTTTCCAATGTTTGTCCCTCGCCTTGCTATCCCGTTCGCAAGGAAAATAGGGAAATTTTATGTATCCTTCCTGTTGTCTTAATAACAGACCCCCTCAAGTCACACGCTTCAGTTTCACACGAACCTTCTAGGTTTGTAGAATGTGCAAGCGTTATTGAAGCAAACTTGTTTCCATTGTGAAGTAACACTGCCTTAAGTCTTAATTTGGCAGAATCAATAAAAAGACGCAGTTACATGGCTCAGCGTCCCTGTCCACCTGTTGAATAAGATTACATACATCGACACAGTACTCAAGCTGATCTTGTGTGTAGTACGTGAGCACTGTATTCCACGATTCCTATACCACGAAAATACATACATATAATGCCAAATGATAAATTCTTCCATATTCCTGAGCCCAGTAATTCACTTTTTTGTTTGTGAGGCCTAAAATCTCCCAATAAATCGTTTAACCCAGATTGATTAAACTGCTGTGGTGAATCGTCAAGTTCTTCTGGATCAGAAACAAATTTACTGTCGGAAGTTGTGGAGCTGCTTTCATACTCACTTAAACTGAGGTCTGCTGATGGTGTAGGGATGAGTGGTTCCATGAGAAATAGGCCGTACAACTGAGTTCAGATTTGGATATTTAATTCCTGCTCTTCTTTTATGCAGCCAGCAGCTTTGCACATGCAAAAGCTACATCACGGGCTGGTCTCTCCTTATTTGGTAAATGCATTGCGCTCCGCTTTCCTTCATGTCAATCACGTAATCCCTCAAACAACTGTTACATGCAATATAAGGCGCGAACGATTTGTCCGGATCACCAACTTTCTCATTGACTTATGAGTAATGTAATTTGTGTTTCACATTCTTTGCAGTCAGGGAGTAACACCCACAAATGTAACTAAAGTTCTGAGGACTTTGAAGACCTGTCTCCTAATCCTGTAGAAGTAATACCGAACTTTTTATTCTAGCAGTACACATACAACGTGGAGAGCAAAAAAGTTTCGAACCAGCTGCCTGGTGTTTTGTCTGTCCGCATCCTCGGCGCTCATTGCTGTCTATCGCTGTTATAGAAAGGCGTGGATGAAACCATGAAACATTTTAAAAGTACTTTTAAAGGCTTTACTGACCAACTTTACAAAAGGAGATACTGAAACTGGCCACCGTCCTTGTCCATACATTTTTGGCACCTATTTAGGAAACTGTTCATCACTTGCCGTGCTTCACGTTGAGAAATGCTGGCAATTTCCTAGGATAACCCAATTACATTACTTTATGTTTCCTGTAATAAATATTTAAAATAAAATCCTTAAACACAGCTTACGGTATGTTTTCAAATCTATTGGAACGTAATGTGTGTTCACTCCATGAGGTTTTCATGCTTTTTATAGGACAAGCCCGAACAAGTAATACCATAGGTACTGAAAACCGTAATTCGGCTCGTGAATTAAGTGACCTTTGATGCCCTTATGTTTTGCCACTTAAGTCAAATATGTTATAAAATGCTTAAAAATTCAGGATCAAGGGGGAAGAGTCACCGATTTCAAAGAATGGCAACACTCGGAGAAAAGGTCAGATAAATAAAGTACCTCAGGAATGCCTGCTACTTCTGTAGATATGATTCACAGCTCAGTGGCGGATCCTGTCCTCTCCTTGCATGAGCTTTATTTAGAAGTTATCGCTCGGTCCACTTAGGCAGTTCTAGGCTAAATGCCAAGCTGCTCAATTTGTTGAAATTGTCTTCGACTTTAGAGATATTAGTGCGGTTAACTACCTGAAACAAACGGAATCATCGTTCAGCTGAAGTTCACCTTGAACTAATACTGGCATTTATAATATATTAAATTTTATTATATTAGACCTCACAACATATAAGATAGAAAAATCCAGTATAAAATCTAGTTTAAAAAACACACAAATGTAAGCTGTTCCGAAATGACACCAGATGAATATAGCAGTCTCGTAGTTTATACTTGAACTAGTTCGAAATTTGTAGTTCAAGCTTCGGAATACTTTTAGCTATATTTTTATATAACGTTGAAAATTACACCATTCTAAGATTAAGCAGCACAAAAAGCACTAGCGTGAGATGCCCATACACTTACACCTCAGAGCACGTGTCATAAGAATAAAAGCCTTTCCCATGGTTCATTGTCAGCAAATCTGTCCTAGCTTTCACCTAAAAGGGCAAGGGTAGTTACCTACACAAAAATTATAACTCCGACAGTTTCGAGGATGCTCTTGAATGTGAAATATACTATTTTTCCCTAACAAATAGCTTTGCTTAGAAACCTGAAGTCGACGGTTTGAACATTTACTCTAAGTTGTTATAAATGTAAATATCAACAGAAATTCGGCTGGGCCCGTCGTCTGTCCAAAGGGTCTGAGTTCGATTGAGGTCCGGTTGGGGAGCGCGAATTTTTCTCTAGTCAAGATCATTCCTTAATCTCCCAAGAGTCTGGAAGTATGAAGGGAAGTGTGAATGTGTGCGAGATCTAATTTACAAATAACCCAACGACCCAAAATCCTCTGTGTACGAACTAACAACACTGCAAATGTTGCAAAGGAAAGGCCGCCGATGATCATTGAAGCTAAAACGGAATATAAATGGAACAATTAAAAAAATTGAAATTTCTCGCGTACCACCATGAAAAAGTAGGCGCAGGCATCCACAGCGCCATCGTTTCCTTAACTCCCAGTCGTAAAATATTTAACAGCTGCGATGGAGAGATTGAAGGTATCCACACTTCCCTCAGCCAACTACCACTCCACCTCGAGAAATTTATATAAGCTCTTCAGACACACCTTCATCAGTAAAAATCAAAATATACCGCAAGATAAACAACTCAACTGAAAACATTTAAGACTAAAACGAGCAACTGAGAGCAAGAGATATTGGGAAGCTCGAAGGTTAATGAATGAATGACACTATTGTTTTCTTGTTTTCGTCAATGTGCTTGCCATTTGAAAAATAAATACTTTATCCCCTATGGAGAGAGAATAATTCTCTAGACCTAACACTTAGACCGCACTTATGCAATGTTTTTTCTAGGTTAACACCAAAGAAACCGGTTTTATCAGCGGTGTTACTTTCTGTGACACCCTGTAGTGGCTAGAGGAAATGTTGCACTCCACTTAAAAATTCGTTTACGAGAAACCACCGGAAACAGACATTTTGACACTTCTTGAATAAATAAAAAAAATATATATATTTATAAAACAGGCCCTGCGTGCGTTTGTGTTGTGTAGTGTGCGTATCTGTGCACGCGTCCGCGCGTGTGTACCTCTGATTTACTATGTCTGTGAACACCCAAAAACAAAAGTCGGTTATATACAAAGCATAGCGTTTAAATTTAGTGCTTTCAGAGGATGTGACGCTAAGATTTTCAATATTTTCCCATCCTAAATATTTTTAATATAAAAAATGTTCCTTGTTTTTGTTTTCTCAAGGACGGCTATAACGATTTCGATTAAAATAAAATAGGCTTCAGGTATTTGCTTGACAAATAAAACGTATATCTTGAATTTTCTGGGAATAAAGGTTAAGTCCTCTTTATTATGAAAGACTTTATACAATTGCAAACCGTAACTGATAGTGAAAATCTCCAGCACAAACAATCTAGATTTAGTCAAAAAACACAATTGATATCAAATAAAATGCGTTAACCAATTTAAGATCTTTTTTATTATTAGTGTGAGTGTTTAAATACTTTTATCTTTCTCATGTGATAAGTTGCTATTCGCTTGCGTTCGTAATTGTGCAAAGAGCATTAAATTTCGAAAGTATCATATTGACACCTGACTTAAAAATCTAACTATCGCTTTAGCCTTCCGCACTCTTCTTATAACTTCGACGAGATGTGCAAATATGTAATGAGAGTTTATCTCGATTAACATAAACAAGATAGAAGAAAAAGCTTTCATAAGAATGTTTTGTGTAAGAATAAGTACAGGAAGTATAAGAATGCAATACACCAGATTTTCAGTTCTGCTATATTGTTGCTTAGTTTTGAAGGTGTCAAGACATATATTAAGATGCGTAACAGAAGCTGTCGAAATTAAATATAATATTTGTTTATACTTCACATGAGTTGGAGCTAAACATATATTCACAAAATATGTGGAGAAGTCTCGTATATTCACTAATGTTCACGTTATATTTTCGCAGCGTCAATGTGGAAGAAGGTTGAGAACGTGTTATTGTTGCAGAAAGTAGTCCAGAGCGACGTGTGAGCCTAGCAGAGTTAGAGCCAGTGAGAAGTGGGGAGCTTCCCACTGCCTCCTCGCAGTTGGAGCCATTGCCGCCTCCACCACCGCCACCACCCCCACCACCACTTCCCCCCGGGGAGGATCTGTACAACCTCACGCAGCTTGCCGAGGTGAGCCTTGCTGCCGCCGCAGGACATTTCTTCTACCCTCACTATCAACACACCCCAGGACCTTGCTCAGGGACGACATGTCTGTTCGATGGCTTAGTGGAGGCAAGAGACAGCAAACTTCCGGAAGAAGGAGGAGAGGTATGTGCACCTCATTCATATTCCCTAATTATGAAATGGGTCCTACAATAACATGGTCCAAAGAGAAGACATGAATGTTTTAAATTAGCATGATCATCGGATGTAGGGTTTGAACTGATGTTTCTAAGGACGGAAGTGCACAATGTTTCTTATCATAGTTGGCTGGCAGTGTCTGTTTACATCAGCGCACCTGTATGACTCAAGAGTCGATAGATAACCAAACCCCCTCATCACTTATCCTTTCATTTCCAGGTCTTCGTTTCTTTCCTTGCATGCAGCGATTGCAAAGGACGAGCTAAGTCATAGAACACATTATTAATATGTTTTAATTCTGTTTTAAAAGTAATTGGGTAATTATATTCATAATGCAAACTCTATTTAAATGTAAAATGCTAATATAAAAGTCCGATTAAACATTTGGGGTAAAGTATCGTGCTGTTTGTAATCTAAACTCTCCTGTCCTCACGGTGAGGTACTCAGAAACTCACGCCACCATCAGATCAGGTCGCTCATCGCCGAAGAACTGCACAAGAACTTTAAGGTATACCTACGAAGGGGTCCACGGTTTATTAACGACAACCAGCACACCTCGTATCTATATTACAGCAGACCAAGAAGACAGTAAAAAGGGTTTTGTATCAATCCAACTATAAGGTTGAGTACTATCTTAGCCTATGGAAGTACAGCCTATCGAAAAACAAATCATCTGCGCACCTACCATACTTTTATAAAAATAAATACCAGCTAGATGATATCAAAATTATGATCTCATGGCAGGTGCCCAAGGCACAATTCTAAGCCTTTTTGTGAACTTTTAGGAAGAATTCAAACTTCCAAATACCAATATAAGGAAAATTATTAATGCCACTCTACGTGGCATTCTTAGATCCCACTTATTTGGGCCTCAAAAGTGTAAACAAGATATTTTTGGGAGATATTACGATTTCATGGCCTTTCTGGTTATGTTGACATTATAGGTAAATGAATTATCCGTATTCACATTTACCAGCTTAACCCACCCTCCTATATAATGTACGTTTAAGGCCTTGGTTGCTAGCATTTTCACGTCCTTAAACTTAATATTTTGATGAATACGGATATAAAACATAATCAAACCTACTTGATTTTACCACCTCAATAACAGCAGTCCTCTTAGTTATTTATATTGCATACCTTATAGTTTAAAAGAATAAAGCATTGGAATCAGTCCAACTTTTGTTGTAATGACTATCGAAGATATTATCCAGAGTCATTGAATCTTAATACACGTTCCGCGAGTTAAACAGAGTAGGCCGTGCTCAAATCAAAGTTACCCATGGTAGTTACATCGTGGCTAACTTGAACGGGTGTGTTGATTCTGAAATCGAAGAAAATTGGAAAATAGGCTCTACTTCTCTCATACCTGAGAAATTTAGAGATACGAAAGACGCTATAGCATTTTTAAAAATTGGTTGAACGAGAAGAAATCAGGAACAAATTAGAAAACATTGTTTACCTATTTTGTAAGTAGGAGTAAAATATGGAAAGACAAATATTATTTCAAGGTTGGTATTTCAAATTTTATTCATATGCCATACTAAATTACTAATTATCTCCCAAAAATTGTATGATATACACGTGTGTTAAATATATTAACTAATCCTCGGTCCAGTAAGAATCACTTAACATCATTATATCGCAAAATACTTTTGTTATATGATTTGTATGTAAGGTTTTGAAATGCGTGAAACCGTGTTATTAATACTATCACCATATTCTATCTGTAAACTGTTAAACCAAAACTCAAACTTTTGTCTAATGGCTACTAATTTTGTGTGTGTTTTTTTCTTTGTGAAATTGGCACCCCAAAAATATACAAAGTTGTTTATTTATTTCAATAAAGTAGTAAGCATGCATATCAACCTTTAATTAGCATGAGTGATTGTTGAACTACTACGCATTATTTGAATTGTACTGAACTAAAGTGAAAGTTGTTTTCAGCAGCATGGCTGTCCGGACTGTGGGAAGCGATATAGCACGTCCAGTAACCTCGCCAGACATCGCCAAACACATCGTTCTCTGGGCGACAAGAAGGCCAGAAGATGTCCTCACTGTGACAAGGTGTACGTATCCATGCCAGCCTTCTCCATGCATGTGAGGACGCATAACCAGGGCTGCAAGTGTCCTTACTGTGGGAAGTGCTTCTCCAGACCCTGGCTTCTTCAGGGACATATCCGCACACACACAGGTATGTGATTTCCCTCAACACTACTCACATAAACAAACCTGGTGAGCTGGTTTTTCTTGAGAAGTAAATAGCCCGGAATATAACACTGACTTATACGGCGCAAAGTGGTACTTAAAACAAACAGGTGCCAAAATCCCACAGGTGTAGTGTTGGCAATGTTTCAAACACATTCTTCAAGAGTAAGTAAACTGTTAATTCGAGGAATGCTACCATTTACCACCTCAGTGCACTTCCCGTGACTCTCGGCAACTTCTTCGACAGTGCTGCCTTTCGGGTTGTATAACATACAGGGGCAGCGCTGTTAGTTGCCCGCTGTGCTCTCTATTTCCGTTTATCCTAATTCTTTTCTGTGCACAATTTGAATGCTTTCTCAAGGTAATATTTTTAATTTACGAAGAAAATATAAATTACTTTTAATCTTCTAAATATTAATACAGTAATTTATAGTTTTTGTGGTTCTGACAATGAAAATAAGTAAACAAATTGCTATAAAGGACATACAGATTCAAACATTGCACGAGAATTAAATAGCGAGATGGTTTGGCGGTAACGTGTGAGGCCCGTATTCGGGAGTGCGTAGGTTTGAATCCCGTAGCCGACCTTCCTGACCCAGCTCGCTAGGCGAATGCTGGGAAGTATAATTACATCCCCCCCTCCCAATTTCCTGCCACTCCATTTCACCTTACTTCTGATTTCACTTCATCTTTCATCTGCTTAGTTGTTTCAGGGTTCTAAGTGTGGGCGAGAGCTTCGGCATACAGAGCAGGTACTTGCCCTATATAAATCCACGTCCTCCGGATCGGGGGATGTCTCGAATCTCGAGCCCCTAGGGGACCTATGAACCTGCAGGGGGAGGGGGCGGGGAGACCCGGTGTGTGAGCCGCCACCAGAGTTCAAATGTGTAGTCATTAGGGACCCTTTTCTCAGCTGTCGTTCTGCTCAGGTCCAACCACCTTTCATATGCTCTCGCCTCACTTCAAACCTCCCTCCCGGGGGACACCCCATCTGGGGTATAAGAGCAAAAGATTCCATTAGTCGAGGTGCTAAGTTACACATCTGAACCTTATCTGTCCTATCTACATAAACAGCGGTATTATATTAATGATTTTCATTTCTTCATCGCATTCACAATGGCTGTCTAAAATCTACTTAAGGATACGTATGACTCTAATTTTGACATTCTGGACTAATAATGTTATAGCTCTTTAAAATGTATACTACAGGTGTAATGCTATACAAACATGCTTCGGACTAAATTTCTCCATTTTGCTCTAATAGTTTAGAAGCTATCATCAAATTTGTTTTTGTTACGTCACTAAAAACGTAACAAAAATTTTAAATTTTGGTTTAATATGCAACCCTAGTTTAAAATACATCTAGTTCTTAAAATTGCCCTAGGTTTCTCCGTATTTGCTTCAGTTTAGGCATCAAAATTGTTTAAACCTACAAATATGTTCTTTGCCTAAAAGAATTTAACTTTTGTGTCGGTAAATTTAAAATACAGGATGTCCCAAAAACACCGACAACGCTTAGCATAAATGGGACAACTTAGTATGTTGTGCGGGACGGCAAACTAATCAGTTTCGAAATGGAAACCCCTGTCCGGAAATGCACGGTTTGGACGCTGTAGCGCATTGAAATGTGTGATGATTGTACGTTCACATTTCATCAATAAAACCAACATTGACCTGCCTACATTAGAAACGAGCTTCGAACTGTGTACCTCCAAGGTCATTGCAGAGGCGATGGTGAGCCTTATGCACATAACTCAATACCTGCGGTTGTCTTTGAAGATTTTCAATCGCTCTGTGGATTCGATCCATAAGGTCCTCTTCTGACATGTAGGGGTGCCGTACACCATACTCTTCATACAACTCTTCATACAACTCCACAGAAAACAGTCAAATATATATAAAGCTCCAAATATTGATAAGTATCTTTATTGTTACCGTTTATAATAGAGTTCTATTATGTTATTCTTTACTTACGATTTAATTCATGTAGCATTTAAATACAACTCTTTGGGCGCAAGCAGCCAACCACCTTCATTTGTTTACTAATTTGGTCAAAACTACCAGACGCGCCTAATCGACCAGCTAGAGCTGACGGTGTTCGATTTTATTTTCCAAAAATATTTCTGTTATTCACTTTATAACCGGGCTCTGAGAGCTCGCTCGGGGAGTCTTGTCCAGGAACTGCTGTGTGCTGTGCTCCACGCCGCTTGGGTGGCGGTAGCCATTCGACGGGTCAACTATGTTGACTGGTCTTCTCAACTTCATCAACGCAACTTGACATCGTCCGTAACGGGTAAGCCTATCCAACCCTAGAGTTTAAGCCCAAACAATAATTGGCAGAACCCCCTAAATTGTAAACCAACACTGCTTTACTGTTGTTTCAATACTAATAGCAAATAAATATGTTTCAAGTCAAACAGTATCTTTCTGCTCTACCATCTGATTACCAAAGCTATGTACCCCAGTTACAACCAAGTTGTGACGTATTGTTAGAGTCACCGGGTAAGTTGTGACATCTTGTTAGAGTTACCGGGTAGCTTGTGACAATAGTTTAATTATGAATTTCTGGTATGTTTACTTCGATGTAGTATTTATCACTGTAAATGGATATAGTTTTACTAGTGATGAAATTGATAAATGTGTATATTTCTTATGGTGAATAAACATGATTATGTATTTTTGTTAATCATTTACTATTTGATATTAAGAATAAGGGAAGAGTAAGTGAGATGCTATAAGTTGACCAGTGTTTCAATTCTTTAAGAATAAAAATATAGGAGCTGTATATCCATTGAGTTATTAAAAACAATATTTTATTATGTTTTAGGGGAAAAGCCGTTTAAGTGTTCTATTTGCACCAAGGCAT
The DNA here is from genome assembly GCA_030765045.1 of Tenodera sinensis. Taxonomy (NCBI): domain Eukaryota; kingdom Metazoa; phylum Arthropoda; class Insecta; order Mantodea; family Mantidae; genus Tenodera; species Tenodera sinensis. The sequence goes on along the minus strand of CM060961.1, from coordinate 67,631,424 downwards.
TTGCAGACAAGTCTAACCTGCGAGCTCACGTCCAAACACATTCTCACACCAAACCTCACGTTTGTGGACGATGTGGGAAGGCCTTTGCCCTCAAATCGTATCTGTACAAGCACGAGGAATCATCATGTATGAGGATGCACAACACTGCCAAGACGAGCACTTCCAGACCTTCTGTCCCTCTGTTGGGCATAGCCATCACCGTCTAGAGGCCATCCGTCCTGTGAGTAGCAAACCACGACCGCCGCTTCTATTGCTTACATGCACCTGGAACACTACCCAATTCAAACAGCCATCTTCTATAAAATCACAGTGACGTTCGACACTAAATGTGACTTTATCATCATCTATCAAAACTGAGTTAGAGAGGTTAATATACAGAATATGTAAAATTACGTACAACATTACCAATGAAAACTGTGTTGAAAATTAAATATTTTAGAAAAGGAGCTGGGGTACCAGAAGCTTAGTTACAGCGTTACATACGTCAATTTGAAAATAGCGTTTTCTTTGTGAAATTACAGAGGTGTGAAAATTATTAGACTCAAATATAATTTTTTTGTAAAAATTATTTTATGTCCTGAGTTTGAAAATAATTAACAAATTTCTAAAATCATATCGAAACATTAAATGAATAAGAATCGGTTATTTTTCATCGTAAATTTCTATTTTCTTCCAATAATGCCATTATATTAGGAACATCTCTTGGTAAACATTATTTTTCTAACCCATGACTCAAATTTCAACATGGAACAAACTTTATAGATGGAACATATACCTAGTATTTAATTTTCAGACATGATCTTAAATTTTGACAGAAAATATTCAGAGGAAGAATGACTGAAAAGTTTTCTCAAGAATCAATTTTTGGCAAAATTTAAATCAATTTTCCACATTTAATTGAAGAAAAAATAAAGCATATCTCCATCTATCCAATAGTGCAAAATAAAAAGTTTACGCTGTAGTTTTATCCTATACTTCTTCATATAGCAGTACTATAATTCTTATTAGTGGAAAATAGTACGTTTAAGCATTTATCACTCTAAGTCTTCAATGTCTGGGAGACATAACCTTACATAGTAAACAAGCAAAACTTTGCTTTGAGTTTAATAATTTTCACTCATCTGTATAACACATTCCCGTTGTTATTATTAATTTAAATTAAATATAATTCCCTTATATTTTCCTTTACGAATCTCTTCACAGCTGAGGCAAAAGTTTTGATAGCGGTGAATATGTCATTCTTTTTATAGCACTGGTGAAGATTAAGTAGTTGACATGCATACAAGGTTAGAAGGCTGTGCAGAAGCTAAAATATGAATAAACTGTTTGTAGATAGTGCTTGCTGCAGTAATTTAACATGAGCAGAGTGCCCTCTAAATATGCAGCACATTCTCCCCGACTCCTCAGGCTTGGGCGACTTGTGCGATACATTGAGCAACATCATTTTTTTACCTGCTAAACATACAACTATCCACTTAAAATGATTTATCTTATAATGAAAACAATATATGCAAATGTTCGCAAAAATGAAAAAAAACACACCACTGCAGAACTTCAATACAACATTGAAGAAATAATTTGTTCTACTCGTTGATTTCTTCTTTTCTATTACTTAGTCTTCATTTGAAAATTCGTATTTTTTTTTTAATTTCAATTTTCCTTCGTGTTATTAAACCCTTTGAGTTTCTTTATAAGTTTACTCTTTGACTTTAGTTTATTTCTTTCTGATAAAAGCGCTTCTTTGACGCTCTTGATGAAAGAAGTTGTTGTCTGATTCTTTGCTAATACGAGTATTTTGTTATTTTCAACACTTGCCTGAATGTTTATTTTATTTTTAAATTTTCCATCACATCAAAACCAAGGGCTTACTGAGTGTTTTGAATTAAATACAGTATTATACAACCTTCCAAGCACTTATGCCTTGATAGAATTTCTTTGAGAATATATTACAGATTTTACTGAAAGCAATATAATTATTCTCTTCGTCTGCTTTTCAAGATGTACAGTAATCTCAACCTGCTAGTGAGGAAAATTATATTTTGAAAAGTCTAAACTGCCACTTAAAGCGAGAAATATCCGCCAGATTTACCTTAAAGCTCATACATCCTTTACTTGACAAAAACAAGAATACATCTGTAGCAGATGTGTGCCACTATATTACATTTTAGTTCGTCTCTTGCAGTTTAGTAAGTCTTCCTTACTTAATTTTATATACGTTTTACATATACGCATTGGGTTAATCCTCATAATCTAAGACCATTTAAAGCATTAAATTCGCACCATCAAATAAATTATTAATGATGCGCATAAACTCCTCAGAAACCAAGTGCTAGTTTTCCAGAACGGGTGTGTGTTAAACCTCTCCTTCAGAGGAAACGAACTATTCCTAAAGTGGAAGGGAATTTCTTAAAAGAATTCCGCATTTTATTCCAAAAAAGTGATAACAGTTACTTCCGTGCCTTTGATGATATTCTTCAACTTGTGAAATAGCTTTTATGTAGCATAGCTTGTAGTTTATAGATTAAAATATTTTGTAGCTGTATATATGTTCAGAAGTCCTCAGACAAGATGTACTTAAATAATTGTAATTCCATAATTGTGTAAGCCCATTGATGCAATGGTGCAGAATATATTAATAACATATCTAAGAAATTTGATTTTTTGTTCAGATTTTTTTGATGAGGGACCAGTAGAAATACTCTTTTTGTATTAAAGATACACACAACTTTTATATGTAGCAGTCCTAGAATAATATAATGAATATTTTTATACCATTTGTGGTGTTCTTTTGAAGACTTTTGACACAGTTGTATTTTATAAGATACACTGCTGTAATTTTAGCGAATTAATGTAAGTTTAATATGTCTTAATAATGTAAACTTAACACCAATTGTGCCTTAGTAATATGTTGTTAGGGAAACTGTTGCTTATGCAGGCCATGTGGAAGAGCTTCTGTCAGAGCTGTGGCCTTCTCCGGGCTCCTGGCTCTGTCTAGAGTCTATGCTGCTGGAATGAAAGGGTGCTAGACATTGTTTCCAGCTTACTTTAAAAATTATATTTTCTGCTACATCACTTTAACTGATAAACACACTGACTTAAACATGCTACTATAGCAGGCTAGCTAACATTTTATGGCATTATGGTTATATGCGTATGGTCTCACATGCACGTACATTAATGCATATGTTACATACATTATAAATATTAACTTCGAGTTTTAGCGTTTTCTGTAGTTTCCGTGATAAATTCAATTAATACTTCAGGTATGTTAAATCACAGCTCGATGTTTCCCGCATAAGTTTTTCGCAACATTCAAAAAATGCAAAATTGAAGAAGCTTGCATTAAATATGTCCTTTGTATTTATGGTCGGGTAAAGTCTGTTTCTCATGAAAAATTTTCCTTCAAGTATTACTTAAAATTATTCTATAATGCTTTATCACAATCAAATTCTGAGGTTCATACGACTTTTGTGATTGCAAATACCTTTTATTTTCCTTTGTTCTCACACGAACAAGTTAAGAAAACTCGAAACAAGTCAAACCACGAAAAATGTTCCTTCAAGTATTATTTAAAATTATTCTATAATTCTTTATCACAATCAAATTCTGAGGTTCATACTACTTTTGTGATTACAAATACCTTTTATTATCCTTTGTTCTCACACGAACAAGTTAAGAAAACTCGAAACAAGTCAAACCACGAAAAGATGTTTTATTATAAAATAAATTCCAGAATGGATGCAGAGAACAAATGAATTAATTACATCTAATTTCAGTGGTGTCTATCTTTTTTTTTTTTTTTTTTTTTTTTTTTTTTTGATGCTCTGCTAGTCCTGATTCAATTATGACTCGAATTATACATATATTGAACTGTTTCGGACGTATGGAAAAATGAACAGCCCAAAATGTATTATTTACACGAGATAGTAGAAAAAATAATATGATTATACATGCGATTTGAATCGTCACATTAATAGATACTATCCTTATTCTTCTTCTAACGTTGTTTTTTCAACGGGACTTTTCGAAGTATATTCATTACTGAGAAATTTACTATAACGTTCAGCATGCAGTTACAATTTATTCTGTATGTAATTGGAACTAAGTAGGGCAACAATATCTCTGATTACTTATAAATACCTAACAGCTCCAAACTTATACAAGTTCAATTGAATTACGAAAAGCCTAAGAGTATTTATTATAACTTCCTAAACCCACGTCAGTATAACATTTTCTAAGCATTCCAGAAAAAAAACGTTAATGGGAAGAATATTATGAGAAAACATAATAGGAAAACAAATTTGTTTAAGATATAACAGCATCAATACAGTTTTTACGTGCTAATTTTGCATCATTTGTTATGTATACGTATGTTTTAAAGGCACGCAACAGTTTCCCTATATATGTACATAACTGAAACAAAAGTGTGCAGTCAATTTTGACTGAAGTTGCTGATAACAAATTATTTCTACAGCTAACTTATGACAGTATTTACATTAAAAGCTATGTGGTCATGCTATTTTTGTGTTCATAGTATTACATTGTCCTTCATAATGACAGCTACTTATTTAGATTTAGTTGTCTGTATGTATATGTATATGTTTGTATTTAGAGGCTAAGATGAAAACTGTGAATTCTTCAGAGGTGCCACGTTACTATACAGTAGTGAGGACAGTTAGAAGATAGAACATGTGTCAGGTCCCCCTCTCTCTGATGGCATGACTGTGGGTGGGAGACCTCCGCTGAGGCCATCGCAAGCCTTCATATTCCTGGTTAAATTTAAAGTTCTTCACCAAAATGCCTGGCCTTTTAAACCCAATATAGCTTTAAAAGGCAGATACATGTCCGTGTTTGCTTTGCTAAGGATGGTGTTCGTCTTCAAAGGTATCATGTGCAGGTGTATTTTCGTACTATACTTCCCAATTTTAGATTTGCCTACGTCCAGAGAATCACTTTACAACAGTGCTTTGCGGAGCTTTATAAAATACCAGAAAGAAACAAACAGAAGAATAAAACAGACTATTTTTAAAAGCTGTAATAAGCTACGAGATTCTTAGAACTTCCAAACAGAAACATGTAATTTCACGTTAAAAATTGCGCACGCCAAGGAGAACAACCGAAAGCCCTAGACATTCTTCTCTCCAAAGTTTGCTTGTATGAAAATATCAGGACAGTTGTTTAAATAGTAGAGATGCGACTGGCTGTGAATCTCGCCCACCTAATACGGCTCAAAGTACCTAACCCTCTACTCTATTCTGCAATGCATTCAAAATAACCTAGTGTTGCACAGGTGGTTCCAGTAGCTAAATCACCAATATCAAACTTGGCACATTCTATTATTTAGCCTGGTTGTTGACCTTAGAAAAAACATTAACTTTTTTGTACACACTTAGCTACTGCATGAAATAAACCACACATTAACAAATCGAAAGGAGGTAAAACCCAGGCAAGCTAAAAATTACAAAATTCAGCTATCAAAAATAATTATATTTTATATATCAAAATTGAGAGGATCCAGTATAGTTCATGCACAAACCTGCACTAGCTAAGCAAAGTACATAGGCCAGGTTACCGGCAAGAAAATAAAATTTCCATCATGGCATGAGCAGTAAGTGCATATAAAAATACTTCTGTGACAATGCTAACCAACTCTCGTACATTTTAACTGGTGTATCATTTACTACCCAATTATCTAACTGTACCTATAATTTCAATTTATTGCACTTGGAAAATTACTGCCAGACTGTTCAGCATTTAGTGAGGCAATTATAAATGTAAGAGTTAAAACAGAACTAAAATATAGCATTTTTTTTACTGAATAAATTTCTAATAAATATATTAGTCGAGTGGATCCAAGCTATTTCTTCTATTTTGTGGTATAAAAATAAATTTATGAAGCCAAAATTATCAAATAATAGTTCAGAAACTTTATTGATCATTAAATTTGTGTAACATGCTACATAAATTTGACTTTATTGGATAATTCGTCCATGAATAGTGTAAACTCTTCCATCCTAATTCAAACGAGAGAAATACGCTAAAATAAGTTACACAAGTTTTAATGCTGTATTGCTTTAATAATTTTAAAAGTGTCTTTTTCTATTCTTCATGAAGAAAGTGAGCATTTGAAGAAATAAGATAGGATTTTTAAATAAGTACTTAGCTGATAATTATTATTTATTTATGCCAACAAACATACTGTTGTTGTTTTTAAACACACAAGCCGTAAGCGGAGGGTCTGTAGTTCAAATCCCAGCTGTGGCATTGAATTTTTCAGTTCTGATTCTACCTCTCAAGTATTTAGCTTTTTATTTTGTGGTTCTGTTCAAGTTACGATTGACTTCTTCTGGAACATCTGGTGTGCTCCATTTTGTCGCGTGCCAGAGACATAAGTCTTCCCTCACAGGAACAACCTAGAGTGGGGTGAAGTGCTAATTATAGCCAGACATTCATTCCCTCAAGTGTGCAAATCTAGAGCTGCGGAACAACCTGACACATGTTCTTGTTCCTTTTCTTTTTTATTATTTAATTTTAATTTATTTATGTATACTATTATTATTGTTGTAATTACAAATGGACGAGTATCAACCTAGTCGTAATGCCGATGTATTGAGCTGACTCAGGCCGAATGAGGCAAGTTTCATAAAGATTAGTGAAGCACGATGTTAAACGTATTACACAAACAAGAACTTAAATACACTTTCCATGGTAGACATCCTTCTGTAGCTAATTACTGCCCATTAAGTTAGACAACTGTTTGACAAATATAAGGGAAATGTATGGTAATTGTTTAATGTTGGTTAAATGAATATCACAGGGTTCTTTTTGGGTGTCCGAAAGTTTCGGACTACAGACTGAAATGCACAAAGAATAAATTTTTCTTCGTAACCAGAACTCGAATGGATGTTTTCACTACTTCTGATGAAATTCCAGTGAAAAATGTCACATCTCATCAAGATCATACTGTTTTAATGTCAAATATTTGCAGGAAAACTCGTGGCGACAATAAATAAAGATTTGGCATCTGAACTCGCTCGGAAACGAAATTCACGTGCAGTAAAACGTGTTACTAGATACACCAACAGTGTGACCAGACATTTTTATTGACTAAAAACAAATGTGATGTTGAAGAACGGAGAGATATATCAAAGATCAGGAAAGAGAAGTGTATTTCTTGTAGTTAAACGAAAACATCTGAGAACGATAAGAAAATACTTCCTGGCATTTGCTTATATTGTCGGTTCAAATCTAAATTCCCTTGAGGGGAAAAATAATCACGTGACCTCTGTGACCATCAGCACTGAAAAGAGAGCTAGTGGCCCACTTTACTTTAGTCCCTTAATTATTTTTGTTACACTTTGCCCTCACCCAGGATGAGACCTCCAAAAGATTTCCCTGCGTCATAATGGTATTTAAAGGAGTATGCTGCCATGGGAGCAACAGATGGTTCAGTTAAATTATTAAAAATAGTTGGCAGGCATTTACGAGAAGACAGAAAAATAGAATCAGCAAAATTCAGATAATTAGCTACATCTTCGTATGTATGTCTTTGTTCAAGAAGGAAAAACCGTTGCCCACGTAAATCTAAATTTAATGTTACAGACAAAACAACACGTGTCTCAGCCTCGTGTTGGATCTTTAAACAGCTTCCGGCGTGTTTCCTCTTTTAGAACTCAGGGAGAGGGGTGGGGGGACACCACCTGACGGTACCGAGGTTGGGGAGTAGGGAATGACGTCCAGGAGACATTTAAATTAGACCCCTCACCAACAGGTGGCAATCCAAGCAAACACATTTAAACTTCTCTGAAATACTCCTATCATATTTAGGGAACATTGACATCGAGATATCCAAAAGTATCGCTTTTTTGTTTTGCCTACCCTTGCTTCTTAATACTTTTAATATTTAAATCCTGTAATTATAAAATTATCATCAAACATTTTTCAGCAGTGAAAACTTACATTTTACATGATAAGAAATAGTTATTTATGACGTAAGGGTTAAAAGGGAGATTTTGTATTGTGAGTAGGTGTGATTCTGAAATCAGGCTGCTATATAGATATACAGATTATAAATTATACAGAAATATATGGTATCGTTTTACCTTTTTCACGGTCATGATGAACTAAAGTAAAATGACTTAACACGATGGGACGTAACGGAAAAGCATTTAAGGTTGACTTAAAATGACTTAACTGAACGTGACGTAACGTAAGTCTGACAATGCTGTTTCTTTTACTTTCTATTTTTGCCCCAGCTGTCCGTTTAAGATACCCTTAAATATTAATTAATATTGCTTTGAAATTAAATGCTGAATGATATAGCATAATTTGTGTTCCATTTAAAATGACATTTCTAAAAAAAACACGAAATGTGATGAAAATTACATTAAATTTAAGTTTTAAAATATTGAATAAAGACCAGCACAAACTTCACAATATCAACTACATTTTGAATTTTATTTGAGAATTTTACGTCGAATAGTTTCTGAGCTGTGAGTTTCAGGATCACGTAATTTTATCAAATTACGGTAATTTTGGCCCTAGAAAAATCTCGGAACCACTTGTTCATCATAGCTGCGATTTTGTAAAAGGCAATAATTTAACGTCTACTGTAGATGGCAGAAAATTGACCCCCCCCCCAAAAAAAAAAAAAAATACAAGATGTCCTACTGTCTGAAATGAAATGGAACAGCCCATATATGCATACCTTGCTCAAAAGTCAACGCAAAAGTGTACAACAAACTGACGACTCATTGTCACTTTGCGATAATTTGCAGATGTGGCGTTCTAACAAGCGGTAGCTTTTTTTTTTCTTCCGCGATTGTTGCGCTGATAGTGTTTCATTACGTATACTGAAGAAATTGTTTAACGAAATAATATTTTCATTTAATGCTGAAGAAAAATTCTTAGTTAAAAACAAAATAGCTCAGGTAAATGTTTTGTATTCTTAAATTTCAAAATTTTACTTGAAAATTCCTTAATTTCCAAAGAATTCCCCCATTCCCTTTCGAGTTAAAAATACCTACGCCGAGGGAAAATCCCTCAGCTTGGCAACACTGGTCACTAAAGCAAAAAGCCAAAGCTCATGTTAGTTCGAAATAGGAGTATGAAACAGGATACAAATAGCATGCTTAGGCACTCTCTCTGAAGATGCTCAATGGAGCCATGGGCGAAACGTCAGATGCGTATTCATCGACTGGACCACGGCCTACAAGCCTGGAAACTACGTTCTATAGGATAGAAATAGTTTACATTTTTAATGTATAAACTTAGGTTTCACGGCCGGTGTCTTGACTATTAGATATGTTTTTTAACTTTTTGCTGTAGCACCTCAATGTATTATTGGACATATGTATCTTGGTCGCTTCTGCTACGACCAACTGACTCCTCCCGAAAACCCCGTTGTTTATGCTTTATACAACATTAACCTCATTTATTTCTAGTTAAGGTTTCTGGCCTTGATAATAATCACCATTTCAAATGATTATTAGACAGAGGTTACCGAAATTAGGAAGCATTTCTCAATTTCATTAAAATCTCAGGTTACGATTGTTGCTAAGCATAGATTTTATCTCTAAGCACCTAGCAAATTCCACAGTACAATCATTTTATGACAAATGTGGTCTAGTTGAGTTTATAAAGTTAATTATTAAATTTTGCACACTGTTTGCCATGGAAAATAAGAGACATTTTGAATCACCAACACATCTTCATTGTCAGCTGAATCGATAACTTCGTCTCATCGGCAGACTGGGAAAATCAAAAACATCGGTTATTACTTTTTATTTTATAGAATTGTGTATGTTATGTTTGTATATTTTGTTTGCTTCATTTCTGTGTTTTTCTAATGCCTTATTTTACTTCGTTGTTTAAAAGTTTCTTTTTCCGTAGTTTGTGTGTTATTTTATTTCTGATAATGTCCTAGAAATAGCAACGTTTATGTTAGAAGGCTATCATAAAATGTCCTAGTCATATTCTGATTTACGTAATCTTTTCTGTAGAATATGTATGTGCTATTTATTTAACATTCATCAATGAATATCAGCACCCAGTATTCAAATGTCATTTAAATAAACTTTTTTATAATCATTAGTTTACAGAAGTTTGTCAGTACTTAATTTCATAATACAAAGTGATATTTTCAAATGTTTCCTACAGTTTCAGAGAAATAAAATATTACCAAAGGTAGTTCTTTTTTTTTCATATTTTAGCTTTCCCTGAGTACCTAAATAATGACGAAGAGCTCCTTCAGGTATCCATCTTTACATCTTGTAACCCTTAACCTGTTTTTCAGGTTTTTATCTCTGCCGGTGAAAAGGAAGAAAGTACCTTGGCGAAGCTACGCGGTCCAACTGATTCCTTGTTAAGTGCTCATGCATACAAATGCAGTTGCTTCCTTGAATGTCGAGGTATTGAATCGACAAATTATCTATCAAAATACAGGTTTACTACAAATGATTCGTTCGTTTTCAAAACGTTATATTTTCCAAAGTATTACACTTAAAACAAGGCTGATACATCAAAGTAACCGGAAACTCACAAGTTTGGTTTGTTACACCAGATGGCAACACGAGTGTAATGTCTCCACATAATGACAACAAAACAAAAGAGCTTTTGTGTATTGGAATATGCAACTATCGACAAGAACCGCCGTGTAAACAAGGCATTTTGTGGTGGTATCGGCAATTTAGGGACAGTGGTTGTCTGTGTAAAAGGAAATCTACCGGTCAACTAAAGATGCCAGATGAAAAAGATGGAGAGAGTCAGGGAAAAATTCGTCCGTAGTCCATAGAAATCAACAATTCGTGGAAGACATGAACATGGAATACAGCAATAAACTGTGTGGAAAATTTTGCGACAACGGTTACGTTGCAAACCCTCCTGCAACATTTGAAGGCAGAAGATTACCCGGAGCCTACAATTTTACTCAGGGGTCACCGTCTAGGGGATATGTGAATAGCGACCACAAGGTACCCAAGCTGAGCAGAACATTACTTCCACTTACTGGTGTTTTGCTCCTCGCTGTAACTTTTCTATCTGACCTTACCTTGGTCATCTCTTGTTCTCTTTCGACCCCGATGCTGTTAGGGTTCCCGAGGACTAGGGAGTCTTTATTTTTCCAACCTCTCCATTTCTCTAATTTCTCTATAAACTCTTAACCCCTAACATGCTGACCTGTCATGGCATGTAATACGTCCTCGATTGGTAATCAGAGGAGATGGTCAGTGAATTTATTTTGATAACTGTCCCGGTCAGGTCGGTGAGACACGTAAAACAACGACAGGTGTGGTCCTCCAGACATTCTGGGGGTTGTGAGAGAGCGATGTGACCGCCAAAACATAAAAATATGGTGCTCTCTAAGAAGTGGTTACTATTACTGCTATTGCTCTCTTCAATATCATCAGTGAAAAATATTGGAGAGCAAGAGGATTAATGACTTCATTGTCAGAAATCCAGCATTAGCTAATAATAATAAAAACAATTTTGCATTACAATGCAAGAAGCAGTGATGGATGAACATTTCGCTGCCAGGTATATTTAGTGACAAATGCACGTTCCATTTATCTGGGATTGTTAATCGTCATAATGAGAGGATTCGGGGGAGTCAAAATGCTCATGCATTTGTAACAGTTGAAAGAGATTCGCTAAAACTAAATGTTTTCTGTGCGGTGTTACACAGAAAGCTGCATAGACTATATTTTTGTGAAAACACTGTTATGGACACTTCTTACCTAGATATGTTGAATTTGTGGTTGTTTCCAAAACTGATAATATTCTCACAATTTTGTATTCCTCATTGGAAGCTTGATGTTCGGAGTAGCTGAAACATGAGCTTCCACTTCGTTGTATTGGGTTGCTTGCGCAGATGACCAGGCTCCTTTTCCTAGGCCCCCGAGGTCACCTGACTTCTACCTCTGGGGGTACCTTAAAGACCACATCTGTGAAGTACACTACCAAGAACACTCGTACAATTGAAGGACTGCAATAATGACCATTGACGAGATGATGCTCCAGAATGTTTGGAACGAACTGAATTACCGTTTGGACACTCAAGAGGCACATATAGATCATGTATAGGGTGTGGGAGTAAACTTGGTGAGTTTACAGTTACTTTGTGTATCAACCATTGTTTTAAGTGTAATACTTTGGAAAATATAGCGTTTTGAAAACGAATGAGTAATCTGTAGTAATCCTGTGCAATGCAAGTATGTAGTCTTCTCGTCCACATTGGATATACCTAAGGGATGAAATTTCATCTTTACGCTGCTTGGCTAAACACATTGACTCTATGACAAGGTTCGGAAGGGGCACTTAGACCTCAATCTATAGAGGATATTTTGTTTCTTAGCCCTAAAGTCCCAGGGGTGTGGTGAGCGGATGCTAAGGGTGGTCGGACCTGAGAAGAGACGATAGCAGAGGGCATGGTCCCTAACAACTACATATTGAAACTCCCTGGTAGTGGCTCGTGCAACCAGCTCCCCTCCATCCTTGCAGGCTTGCACATCTCCCTGAAGAGCCCTTGACGCGGAGATCTGACCCGATCTGGAGGACGAGAACTTAGGGAGAAAATTCTTAATTCTCTTGTAACTGCAAGGGGAATTGAGAATACAGTAGGCTTTAAGTGATAGCCAACGCTTGTAAGACCTAGTCGCTATGTTATGGCTTTAAAATGCAATTCTCTTTGCATAGGCAAGAGATAAAACAACGAATAATGTATTCTTATTCGAGAGAAGTGTAAGTATTGGAAAATTCAAAGAAGTAACACGGAATATTGCGGAAATGGAATTGTCTTGAAAATCTTGTGTCGTACCCTTGGAGGGTGGTGAACCTAACCAACTTTTATTTTATGAGCTATTCCGTGCACAGATATATACACACAGGCGCGCGCGTATCTTTTTCTAAAAATGCTTTTTTTTAGCTATGGGGATCTCAAAGCACGTTTTTACCTGGAATCTCGATACCACATTTTTGGGTGGAATGTAATACTTTCTCTACTTACTTAACTATACGTAGTAAAGAAAATAATACGATATAAATAATCGATTCTTATTTCAATCATAGTAATAATTTTTATTAAGGAATATTCCACAATACAATGGATTTCCTTCATCCCAAAACTATCTTCTCCCTCCATAAGCCTCTGCCCATAGCATCTTCTTCCATTAAACTTCTCTCCATACTCTTTTTCACTCCATCCATCCAGCATTCCCTAGGTTTCCTCTTCCTTTCCCTTCTACTTTCCAATTTAGAATGTTATTGGGTATTCGGTCCTCTGACATTCTAAATATATGTCCATATCATTTCAGGCGCCTTTCTTCTTAGTTTACAAAAGGCTGTGAAACATAACGGCAACATCTCACTTCCTTAACTTTCCCTCCCCCGATAATCTTCCAAGTTCTGGTAAGGCTGCATAGACTTTGAAAGAATCCTCGGTTGGAATTTTGGAGTAACTTTTAAATAATTATAATAGGTTACATTTTAAACCTTTGTAGTTTATCTTTAGTCCCACAGTTATTTAATAATTTCCATTACTTAATTTTCGCATAATGAAAAAACCCTTAACATTACAAAAAATAGAGGTAAACTTCTTAAATGTGACGATTCTGCAATTCCAAGCCACCAAGTTATCCTGTTTTGAAAAGATAGGTACAAGAAAATTATAAACTTAGCAGTAACTACAAGAATACCTATTATTTATTTATGCCAACAAACTTACTGTTGGTGTTTTTAAACACACAAGCCGTGTGTGGGCAAAGTTTGAGAGGTAGAACTGGAACTTAAAAATTCAATGCCACAACTGGGATTTGAACCACAGACCTTCCGCTTACCGGGCGGATGCTCTACCACTGAGCTATTGTGACAAACATCCGCCCGGTAAGCGGAAGGTCTGTGGTTCAAATCCCAGTTATGGCATTGAATTTTTAAGTTCCAGTTCTACCTCTCAAACTTTGCCCACACACGGCTTGTGTGTTTAAAAACACCAACAGTAAGTTTGTTGGCATAAATAAATAATAATTACCATCTGAAGGTTATTTAATCCTGGGATATAAAGTACTTACAATAGTAAGTCACCATTCGGGTAATTTGTCTCTGATGTGAGACTGCCTTTGTGGTTTATCAGGAGAAATACGAACTGGTTTGAGAATTTAATGCCATTCTGGCAGTTTGTCACAATAGCTCAGTGGCAGAGCATCCGCCCGGTAAGCGGAATGTCTGTGGTTCAAATCCCAGTTGTGGCATTGAATTTTTAAGTTCCAGTTCTACCTCTCACAAGAATACCTGTTTACTGTATTATAATATGAGCAATTTTTCTCTTTATACAATTATTGAACACGTTTATCTCCTTCCACTGCACGTGGACTTTGCCGCGTTTAACCCCCAGCCGTGCAATGTGTTGCAGTGGCGGATTGGTTACATGTACGTTAGTTAAGTTTTATGTACGAAAGCACTTTGGAATCTTATGCTCATTAGTGACTTCTTTGTACTGCTTACGTTTAAAAGGTGTATCGATATTTGGCGACAAGGTCGAAGTGTATAGCCTTAGAATATACACCAACTGATCGTCGGATAACCTATTGCGATATAGATTTTTAATATTGTTCAATTTGGAAGTGTCTGTTTGCAAATATATGTAGAGCTATACTCACTCTTGAGCGTAGTTGGTAGCGCACTTGCCTCTGGCGCGGAGGACCCGGGTTCGATCCCCGGTACCAGCATGGGGATTTTATCCCCTCTGGGAGGTCTGGCACGGGGTGCACGCAGCCTCGTTAGGTTCTGGGGGGGACGAATTGAGGAGCTACTTGATGGAGAAGTAGCGGTCCCAGGTCGAGAAGGCCGTATAACTGGCCGGGAGGGCTCGGGGCTCGACCACATCCCACCTTCCAGTATTGCACCCCACCAATGACGTCTGTAGTGGGCCGAGGTGGGAGACGCAGCAGCTGGGTGGCAAGCCTTGGCCCTTCATGGGCTGTTGCGCTAGTGATTTATACTCACTCTTATACACATTATTCTTGCAAACGCTTATTTCTCTATCTACTACACTTTAATCGACATAAGCATTTTCAAAAAGTACCTTATTGCTAATTTTCGTGTAATTGCAAGGGGAATATGAGCATACGGTAGGTTTTAAGTGATAGTGAAATGTTTTAAGAACTGGTTGCTATGGGATATCTTTGCAAGGCCAAGAGATAAAGAACGAATAACATATTGCTATTTGAAAAAAATATTGACAGATTCAAAGAAATAGGAAAGAATATCTTGGAAATAAAAAACGAAGTATTGGACATACACTGTGTGTTTTAACGAGGTTCACATATTTGGTGAGCTCTTGTCTGTATCTTAATGTTTACCATTTATGCAAAAATCAACCAGAATGAAGAGATCTCCTGAAGATATTCCCAGAAAATTCAATTTATAATTTAGAAACGGGCATGGTATCACCTGTTTGTGTCCGTCACAGGATACTGACTGTCTGTCCCTCCGACTGAAGTAGTGGAGTGGAGATAGACGTCCATTACGTAAGGTTCTCCAAAGAGACAAGGTTGAACATCCCTGTTGTAGACTAGAATACACAATTTGCGCCAAACTTTTGTGTGCCATTTACTGTTTTCGAAATACTCCTTCTGCAGCTTACACTTTCCCAAGCACATTTCACGAGATTTTTGAAAGTTTGCGATTCTACTTTATTGTTTCCATCGCAAGAGATTGTCCGTTATCAATACTAAACCTTCCAATTAATATGCAAGTAAGTACAAATTAGACTGAAGTTGTGCATCTGTAGCAGCAAAGCTCCAGTAACTTTCCATTGCGCTTGCTTGTATGCCTAGTGCAATGCAGACGCGGCGGAATAGTTGCCTAAGTCACAGGCGAACCTTGACATACCATTCACGTTCACTGAGGTATTTGTCGGCGTATGCGGACAAGGATCCGCATTTTTTCCCATTTGTTTCTTTTACCTCAGTGCTGAGTTCACCATAAATAAGAACATAATAGTATATTGCGTACCAAGAGCTGTAAGTGATACTTACCAGGTTAAGAACGCATTTTGGGAATACGAGACCCGCAGAACCGAGTTTTCCCAAGTATTCGAGATATAAGTAACTTACATTTCGGGGTTAGCCAATTACTTTTTTCAGTACTTTATTTATTATTTATTGTACATATTACAACATGCTCCATTACAAAGTAATATTACATGTTTTAGTTTTCTTTTAGTTTTCAGTTGCTCTTGTATCAGGTGAGTTTCAGAATGCGTAATACTGCTACTGTGACCTAGAATCTATGTGTAGTTAATCGTATTTCCTAAAAGATAAGTATTTCACATTTACAAGGTTTCATATCAGTTAAATTTACATTTTATAATTATATTATTTTGTTAAGCATCATGCTATTTTAGTTTATCAAAGTCTATTCATTTCACAAATCTGTAGAATGCCTTGGTGCATTTCGTTATTGGTGCGTTGTCGGTAGTTGGCCATCTCTCTCCAGCTCGGATTGCTTCTTGTTTGAGGATTTTGCGTTCTCGTAGTTTGCAGTCATATATCAGGTGATTTATTGCCTGTTCTCCTAGTTTGCAGATACACGCTGAGTCGTCAATTATTTTGAACCTGTAGAGGTAAGCTTTTGTTATGCCGTGGCCAGTTACTGCTCCTGTAATTTCTGATGCTACAGGAATGTTGAGGCTTAATCTCTGTTCTATACTTGGGAAGAATGATCTTGTTTTAGCCCCTTTTTGAGCTCTCCCACTGTTCTTGCCATTTTTCTTGAGTTTTTCTCTTCAGTTCAGAGGCTATTGATGTTGTAGGTGCTTTATTGTATACTATGGGTAGATCACTGCCTTGGGCTGCTTCTTTGGCAAGGCGGTCCGCTAGTTCATTTCCTTTTATCCCTACGTGCGCTTTTACCCATCTGAAGTATATCAACCAGTTTTCCGCACATATATTTCCGGTGAAATTTCGACATCGAATTTTTGGGTGGAACACAATACTTCCTCTGCTTTACTTACGTAGTAAAGAAAGTAAAAATGTGTTGTTTTTTTGCGGATTCAGGGGGCCTCCTGTGAAATCGAATTTTTGTATCGAATACAATACTTCCCCTACTTGTACGTGGAAAATCTACTTAACAAAGTAAAGAAGGTCAACGTCATCACAGAGAGACTTCTGAGATGCTGTGTGAAAGCCTTCCTCTTACAGAAGTTCATGAATTATGCGCTAACTTTTTAATCTTTCGTTATGAGAGAAGAACACCAAGATTTAAGAGGCTACTCAACCCCACAGTGATATTTATCTACGGTTCGTTTTAATAACGCATTATATATACACGTAATAAAAATCCTGGCTTTATTTGGCTAAAATAATTATTAACGTTGAAATGTAAAATGGAATATCCATATGCTAAAATTCACTGAAGTGAACGCCACAAAATTTGGCATGTACAGTTGAACCTGCTTTATACGTAACCCAGTTTTAAGTGATTCGTTTTTATACGTAAATTTTTGTAGGTCCCGGCAAAATGTACGTATTGTGTATACGTAATGCATTTATACGTAATTTGCTGTTATGCGCATTAAATTTCCCTGAAATACAACTGAGTTTTATGTAGTTATAATGAGCATACGGCATATGTTATCTTAAAAGAAACTGTTGACTAACACGCAACTAAGCGGACGGCTTTCGGCCGCGGAAACAAAAGAAAAAGACGTTTGCTGATATCCATCCGCTCGATGGCTTTTGGCGTGACAATGTCGTAACAACAAACAAGAAGTAAAGATACGATAAAAATTGTCGGGTCTGGCATTTGCTGATTAACAGTGGTTTTGTCTTTCAGTTCTCAATTGCTTTTAATGAGCCGTGGAGAACAGAAAAAGGAAATGTTACACACTAGATATCAGAAAGAAAAATTCATATAAGGGGTGGAACTTGATCCATATAAAACCAAAACTGAAATTGTTTCAGACTTAAGAATACCACGCTACCAGCAACAAAATCAGGTATATGTACTTAATGCAAGGAAAGTGAAACAATCCAAATTAACTGATTTATTTAAAGCAGGACCAAGTTCAATATAATATATAATGTTTTCTTGCCTCGTAAAAGTCTGCTTTCCATAATTAGCAATGTGCACATAAGTTTCAGCATACGTGTTGCATCAGAACAGTAATGCCTATTATCGAGGACATAAGGCCCCTGTACACAGGCTACCCAAACTACTGTTGAATGTACGTATATCTGAGCCACCCCAATACACGTATGTATAGAGCCATAACTGGTATCTGATTTAAGTTTAAGGTGTGCTTAAAAGCGACAGCCCCATGTTAGTAAATTTACTTCGATGTATCAGAAATCCTGCGGGACGAGTTCCGGCACGCTGGTGGCGCTCATATGAATATGACAATTATTGTTAAAAAAATTAATAAAAATCTCACATTACTAGTATGTCGTACTCAACTATGAGATATAATTCCAAGAGGTGGACTAAAATTTGGGAACACACTTTTCTTTAGGTTTAACAAAAATAAAAATAGACCATTGTTCTTCTAAAGTATTATTTTATTACAGAATATTCTTTTACGCTGCCTATCGGTATTTTAAAAAACAATGATTCTTCATTTCATATTAGTTCACTTTTTTCTTATATCAGGAGACAAAATAAAACTTTGCTGATTGGATAACCAATCGATCTATTCATTACATTTCAGAAAGCATCAGCTAAACCAGGCCTTTCAAACTCTATACATATACCTTGACTTCTCTGTCCAAGAGTAAACTGTTATCATATGTAGTATTCTAATATGCTTATCAATTATTAGTAAAATAATGTTTCAGTAACGAACAATAGTGAAATTTTGAAATGGATTCATATTTTATGTGTTTATATATTAAAAGCCTACGAAGGAAGCTTAGAAGATAAGCCATTTGCTTGAGTGTTATTCATAAATTTATAGAAGTGAACCTTGAAGTTCACATTTTCTACACTTTTCATACTTATTTTCGTTATCTACATACTTCAGTTGCAAAAAGAAACTGTTGAGCAGATTTTCGTTTCTGCAAGTCTATTAAATGTTCCAATTACTAAAATGTAGTTCTTAAATGGTTGCATCTTTCAAAATTGAAGGGAAGACTTTTATTTACAGTGTCGGTAGACTTTTAATACGCACAAGAAAAGGTGTAAAAAAAGAACATTCTCCATATATCCAGAACTTAAACCTTATAATTGTCTCTGCAGACGTTTTATTTATTATTTCAAGAAGAATTAATTAAACCACTGAAGTTAAATTGTTTATTTCTTTCCTTATGGTTCACACAAGCAAAGCACTTAATTTCCTAGTAGACAATGTCTAAATCTGCAGTGAAACTTAAAGTGTGAAACGATGCCTAAGTCATTGTGTGTTGTTAAATAGCAAACAAGTGAAAACTTTAAATGTGACTTCATTAACGCAAGTTGCATTTGCTATAGTGTTTCAAAATTTAAAAAATGCACAGTATTTAATGTTTTTCTAAAAAAAAAAAAAAAAAAAAAAAAAAAAAAAAAAAAAAAAAAAAAAAACACGTTTGACAAAAATACTGATACATCTTTAGAGCATTTGACGATCAGGAAATTCCACAAAAGGATAGATGTGGCAACAGTTTTGAAACTCAGACATATGTAAATAAAAACAAGAATGTAATCATGAGGACAAACATCGAGACGAAGCTTTATCCTTGTGATTCACTGGGCCTAGTACAGGAAACACTTAGCGATATCAGCACGTGCTGTAACAATTCTGAGAACCCTTTGGCAAACTAACATCAGGCGATTCCTCAGAATGCTAATTTAAAATGACTTTGCAATAATAGCACTAGCTTTATTCATCTATGCCTTGAGCAAAGCGACATAAGGAATGTCTTCCTTTGTCCTTTGCACTGCGAAATGTCTACCTAACAAAGATTCAGTACTAGAATAAACCGATTTATCAGTCTACTAGCAACCTGGAAACAAATAGCCTCGTTACAAACATCCTTTTAGTTTGGTCCTAACACAAGCATCATCGTTTCACAGTAGGCCCTTAACTTTCTCTACTAGTAAGTAGAGGAAGTATCGTATTCCACCCAAAAATTCGATGTCGAGATTTCGCCGGAAATAGTATATGTTTTACGGCCCTCCTGAATCCAAAAAAAGCATTTTTAGAAAAAGGTCCGTGTGTGTGTGTTTGTGTGTTTATCTCTCTCTCTCTCTCTGTGTGTGTGTGTGTGAGAGAGAGAGAGAGAGAGAGAGAGAGAGAGAGGGAGTGCGCACGCGCGCCTGTCTGTGTGTCTGACAGTCTGTGGACAGCATAACTCAAAAACCAAAAGTCGGTTCACAACCAAAGTTGGTATTTAAGCTTAATTTCTTTCAAGGATGCGACACGAAGATTTTGACGAAAATTGCTTCATCCTAAACTACCTTTACGTGGAAAATATTTCGAAAACTTTGATTTTCTTGAAAATGGCTCTAACAATTTTAATTAAAGTGACATTTAAGATATTTTTATGACAAATGAAATGTATATTTTGAATTTTCTGGCTATAGCCTAAGTAGTCCTGTTTAATCTGGATGTCTTTTGAATAACTCCTAAACCGTAAGTGATCTACCAAATCTTACTCTACAAAAATGTAGATCTCGCTAAAACACAGCCTATGCCCAAATATTTTTTTTTGTAGAGTGAACCATTTCGGAGATATTCCTTGTTATTTGTGTCAGTTTCGGAAAACAAACTTTCGTCAAATGCAACATCGTTGTTCACTTTTATATAAGTCTGCAAAGAGAACGGAATCTCAAATCTTTAAAAGATTTGACTATCGCACAAAGCCTACTGTATTCCCATATTCCCCTTGCACCTACAAGGAAATAAACAATAAGATAATTTGTAAAAATGTTTATCTCAACTAACATAAACAAGATACAGTAATAAGAGTTTGTAAGAATGTTTAGTACAAGAGTAGAGAGAGTCATGTGAGTGCAACGCATCAGTTTTTTTTTTTTTTTTTTTTTTTTTTTTTTAAATAGTCCTGTTGTTCGAGGAGTCCCAAAAAAGTTGAACGCAGAAAGCCTTCGATGCTTATGATCCAAGCTATATTTGCATTTCAGACTTGCGCTTGGGTGACAACTACTTATTCATCCCAGAATGTAGTTTCCTGTCGTGGCTAACAGTATCTGATATAAGGATACAGTTTGTTGATTTTCTGAGGAGCTTCCTTCCCGGTAGCTCTTCTTGGACTGTGTCAGCGAGATGTATTTTTATCTTTTAAGTTAGCCTTGTACAAAAAGCAGGAAATTCATCTGCATTCCCGCAATATGAAATGGAAAGCCTCGGACGCTTTATCAACAAACCCTGAGGTGTTGATGTCTTCCATCCGCCACTATCCGTTTACAAGTTACACGCGCACATACACACATATACACAGATTAACATTTACATAGAACATTTTTCAAAAATTCTGATTTTATCAAAAACGGCTCCAATAATTTTTAGTAGAATAACATATTTTAAAGATATTTTCATGAAAATGAAATTGATATCTTGAATTTTCTGGGAACATTTTCAAAAGTGCTCTTCTTGCTTCATGAATTTCGCATAACTGGTAAACCAAAAGAGGTAGACAAAATTTTACTTAACAAAAAATGTTGATCTTGTTAAAATACACAATTTATGCCAAATAACCTTTTTATTCTTAAAACAGGTTTCATATATATAAACTCATCACTTAACAAATTGATTGTAGCTGCATAGCGCTATTCGGAAGTAAATCTTCCATCTTCAGGCAATGTAGATGTAGATAACTGCAAGCTCTGATTGTCGACTTTTCCTAAAGTTGTTGAATCTTCTTCTGCCTTCTGGTGGTAAAAGTTGGAGTTCGGAATCATTTTTCTTTCTTCCTCTGACGTCAGTAATTGCAACATGGGGTCTAAATAAGGCATATAAAAATTAACAACTTTTTCCTTATTACTTATGATGTACATTTTTCCCCAAATATCTAAATGAGAAGATTCTTGAATTGATTTTAATAGTTGTATATCTTGTCCAATATTATGTTGGGAATTCCAGAAATTGTTGGCAACAGCTGATCTATGCATTTGTTTCAGTATAATATTTCTTTGATGTTCTTTAAGTCTGGTTTTTAAATTAAAAATTAAAAATTGAAAATTAACCTTTTTATATTTGTAGAACGAACCAATACGGAAATATTCCTTGTTATTTACTTGAATTTTCAAATGTTTTTACTTTTCTCAAATGGAAAGTGATTATTCGTTTATTTAGTCTCTTGGCCGTGCAAAGAGAATGAAATTTCAAAGCCATCACATTTCAAAGGCGGAGCTATGCTCTTAATAGATTTGACTATCACTTCAGGTTTACTTGCACTTATAAGAAAATTAGCAATAAAATTAGTTATACAGATGTTTATCTTGAATAACATGAAATAGATAGAGGAATAAGTGTTTGTAACATTAATTTGTATAGGAGTAGAGAAAATTATGTGAGTGCAGGACATAAAACTTTTCAGTACGCTTAACGCCTATTCTTACTACGTGTAGTACCGTAGGCGATGGACACATTCTGCAAGAAATGTAATGATAATTGGGAAGAAATGTTGACTGTCCTATCTAAGTAGGCATGTCGCACATATTAGCAAACCTTCCCAATGCTGTGCTGTCCAAAAACAAGTGAAGGATCAGGGAGAAAGAGAGGAACTATTTATATCCGTCCAAATTAAGGCAATTTTCTCCTGAAATTGAGTTTCATTTATGGAGGCTCTTTAACTGCTGTGGTTCTCAGCGTCCTATTCTATATTGGGATGAAAGCCTGCTTAATTTTGCTCAGAGGCCTCTTTATCAGGCTTGAGGTTCTTTTACGTAACGGCTTTATTTCCCTCCCGAAGAAAGCCGTGCTAAGGATTTTTAAATCCGAGAAAATCCATTTCCTGTGTCGGCTTTGAACCCGCGACCTCGGGAACCAGAGGCTAGTATGTTAGCCCTAGATCATGGAGGACGACTCAGTTTTCTCCTGGACACCGTTGACATGGAACTTAGTAAAGGTCAATGATGTAATACTTATCAAATATGTTCTCTCTCATGAAATGTGACACGCAATATTAGAAATAACAAAGAAAACTAATGTGGCCCATTCATTTCATTGCTTAATACGGGGTTCCTAATTTATGTTCCACGGAACTCTAAATATATAAGCATTGAATTAAATTAATAGAATGATAAAAACAATAGAAGAATACATTCTGTATGGAAACGTCGAGTTCAATTTCGCACTTCTAGGAATAGGAATAGGAGAGATACGGAGGGTTTATTGTACCTATACCCCTAAGGATCACCCACGGGAAGAAGGATGAGGTGAGAACAGACACCGGGTGGCCAGATTCACACTAGGGGTACAACACTGATAGAGATCTCTAAGGTTTACCAAGTTTGACTACACTTTGAGGTCTATTAGTCTACCGGGACCTTTCTGGGCGACCCCGGTGGGATCCAACGCCCACATGTGCCGCCCCCTACACGGATCCTACGGACAACGAGAGACGGAGAAGGTTCCAGTGCACATATCATCTCTGCAGACACTTGTGACTCTGAAAGAACCAACTGGATGAACGATGAATGAAACGAAATGAAAGGGACAGGAAATTTGGGGGGATGTAATTATTTTTCTCAGTACTTGTCCAGCTACCTGGGGTAACCCAGAAAAAAAAAAAAAACCCCAGGGGTCAGGCAAATCGATCATGAGAATCGAACCCACGACCTCACGAATGCGAACCTCATACGTTACCGCGGTTCGCACTTGAAATGCTGGCTCATTTTTATTATAGAGCGAGAAGCACAGACGACAAGGTGGAGGCATGAATGATAAATATCTAGAATAAGAATAACAAGTAAAAATCGAGTGTACTTTTGTATCAAAGTTCACGTAATGGTTAAATTAGAGGAAATGCATGCATTTATACATTTAACTCTACTACCGGGTAATATCCAATTGCAATAAATAAATAAATCCATACATGCATATCTAATTTGGATGTAAATCTACCTTAATACAACTGCTTTAAATTACTGATCTTTGCCTAGTCAAATGTTTTAGAGTTCAGTGCAAATTTCAGTTTTTAAAACACAGTTTCATTGCATGAACATTTGCGTTAGATCTCTCTTTACATTCTCTTACTATCCCCTCTTCTTCTGCACCGGTAACACTATAACACTACTCTTAAATACCATTAACTTGTTAAGTGAAAAAGGTCTAAGAGGTTTATTCACTGTAATTGGCTATAAAAAGGGCTCCTCGACTAAAAAGCTTTGGGAATCCCTGTTCTTCTTCTTTTGCCTCATATGGATTGACCATCTCACCGGTCCACCACTATCACTTTTCCTTTTGGTTGGCTCTAAATTCAATGTAGGAATCATAGTACACATCATTCTTTCAAGATATTCTTTCCATTTCTCTTTTCGTTCTCCTATTTTTTAATTGTTGCAGATGCTGTTTTTAGACTATGTGAAAGTATATGATAGAGTAAATAAGCGTAAATTATGGTATATATTGAGATAGTATAGGAAACCATCTAGTTTAATTAATGCCATTAAGTCCTTGTGTGATCAAAGGCAAATTAAAATGCAAAATAAATATAAATCAAATTTTATTACAATGACAAATGCAGAATTGCAACAAAGTTGTGGACTCTCTCCTATTTTATTTTATATTTATATGAACCGAATTTTGGAAGAGTGGAAATTGATGGAGTAAGAGACATAAACATGGGAAGAAATAAGGAGATCATACCTGTTTTATTTGTGGATGAGCAGTTACTGTTAGTTAATACAGAGGACGACCTCCAAAATAATGTAACGAGATTGACAAAGATATTAAAATATTATAACATGGAAATATCCTGCAACAAAACAAAAGTAATGACAATGGAGGGAAAAACAAAAGCAAAAGTAGTGATGGAGGAGCAAAATGTAGAACAGGTGACAATTTTCAAATACTTAGGATGCAATATAACGAATTATAAAGTATTTAGATTTGGAGGCAAACATACAGAAATATAGCAGAACAAATTGAATTATAAGGAAACATTTTGGAGGAAATATGACAAAGGATGCGCAAATTAGATTTTGCATGTTCCTTTAAAACCTATACTGTTATACGGCAGTGAAACATGGACCATGACAGTTCAGGATCAGAGAAGGATCTGAGATTCCCCAGATCAGCTGAAAATGCAACCATAAGAGACAAAAATAAAAACAGTCAAATAAGGAAGAAACTAAATATTTATAATATTACAAATGAAATTAAGAACTATCAAAAGAACTGGCAGGAACGTGTAGAAAGAATATCCATTGACAGACTATCAGGGCTTATCAACCCGTTGGTAAGCGTGACCTGGGTTGACCAAGAAGAAGATGGAATGATGCAAATTAACCTCGGAACGGGACAGCAATGATCCATCCTTGAAGGAAGAAGAAGAACTGTAAATTTTCGCAACTCTTATCGAATCCCCTTCTTACGCATTTTCTCTTTTTGGTGCAGGCCTTTTATTGTTCTCAGAAACTTCATTTCTGCTACTAAACATGGTTGAAATCCTCCTTCCTCGTGAACCAAGGCTCTCTGGCTTAAGTTACAAAAGAACAACCTGTTTTTGTATCTTCTGATATTTTTAATAATCTGCTGATTTCTTGGTATTTTAATGTCTACATTATTGTCTTCAATCAAAGAGATATAGCTGCATCGATAATTAAATTCGTAATTAGGTTATAACATTCAGTGTTAAAATTTCAAATACCAAACGTATACTCTTTTTCCTAACTTTTCAAATACTCATTTAGAAATTATTATATCATAATCTTACATCGGTACGCCAACGAAGCAACGTGCAGCAAAGATAGTATAAAATTATAAACCTTAGTTTCACATTGTTGATAAGAGGCATAGAATTTTTTAAGGTATTAAAGCCAGGACGAAAAGAAATGGAGTTGATCTTATTACTGGACTTCCGTAGTGACACCCCAGGTTACAATTGATACAGGTGGCAATCCGCTTTGCCCAGGTTACAAACCACCCAATCCCTCATACATTCTATCCTTGTTTGCAGACAGCCCTCACAGAGCTGTATTTATCTGCCTGACTGTGGCCCTTCACCACTGTTGTTCACATGTATAGTACGTTTGAATACGGATAACTTGAAACCAACTTCTTAAGAATTTCATGTCTGGTGATAAGTTATCCGTAATATTCAAGCCTAAAGGTTATTTTTCCGTGAGAAAATAATATCCATAATTAATGCAATTGCAACAGCGGAAAGGGCCACTGCAATTTAAATGTTCCGACAAACAGTTTAATGTGAACTAATCATCTAACGCATACTCGTACCGTTAGCCTGGGTTCGCCAGCACTCGGCGATAGAAGAACAAAGATAGGTTGAGTAAGTGGATGATGACCCCAACTGCTCTTAGCCATGAACCCGTGTTACTAGACAGACATCTGCCAGTCGTACTCGTGAGCAATTAAATCAAACAATTATTATATCGCTTTCTGTGGGAAGATGCAGTTTTGCTGTAGATGCGCGCACATAGACAGTGATGTCAGCATGACCTCACTTCGGTGAACACTTGTTGATTCTCTGCGATATTGTTTATGCATGCCGCCACCCTTTTGTTTATATTTGGGATGCAGGGCTGGCCAATAAGCGCTTCCGGTATGTCTGTTGCGTACAATGCAATGGACCGCATTATTTGCCTGAAAAGTTGCTTTCTTCAGGAAATTTTACCTTATTTTCAAGAAATCGTTATTATTTATAAACAAGACAGGGCCTACTGTATTCCCATATTCCCCTTGCACCTACAAGAAAATCAGCAATAAGATAATTTCTGCAAATGTTTATCTCGACTAAAATGAAGAGGATAGAGGAATAAGAGCTTGTATGAGTAGTCAGCCATATGAGTAGAGAAAGTCATATGAGTGCAACACATCAGATTCGTGTTCGTGTACAATAATGCGCAACCAAAATAAGTGTCATAATTGGATACATTTAAGAATAATGCTTAGTCGGCATGTTGGCATATCTATAGGCATGGGTTGATGTTTTCTTAAAATGGCAAAACTCGTTTCTCCCTTTGATTTTTCTCTAGCCATGCGAGATGTAATATAGACACCTATGCATTTCGAAATTTCTCAAACATAATTTCTAAATAATAACATATTTTACAATTCTTCTAGAAATTGGAAGACAAGCAATTGAGTATTGAAGATGAAGTATAAGAACTGAAAAATAGTGCCGGTAGAATTCGTTTTTGTTGTTAAAATATTCTATGGCTGTATGAAGGAATCCATTGCACAAAAGCTAGGTTGTAGAGACATCGTAGTGCTGGATGTTCAGCCCTGCCTTTGACTCAACAGGAAGTCCTCAAGGCACATAAGACCCTGCTAGCAGAACTTCAGAGGAAAAGAAAATATGATTAAAGGCCGACTAAAAATGACTGTATGGGGACAGTATGATCTGAGTTGCGTATTCCCTAGTTCGTATCACAAATCCAGACTTACAAACACGATAAACGCATTTTTCCCGCTCTGTTTGCTGCTCTTTACTTACGACGGCATGGGGAAAGGTTCCGCCAGAATAGTTACGACATTTTTCTTTAAGTTATCATTGATGCACATTTAATCCCAGCGTTCATCATACTGGTTGACACATTCTGTTATTTCCTGATTTTACACGCTGTCCATACAAAGGAAGCACTTCAACGAAGAAATGACAATAGCGCGTATTTTAGCTTCCAATTGGGGCTGAGAGCTCCATTAAAAAGCCTTATGTATGACTTTCTCATGCCTTTGTTCCTCACTTTATACAGACTATTATTATACAAGTTTGTTATTCTAGCTAATTGTTATTAATTCGCATCAATTTTCAATTCAAATTTACACATTTTGCTGACGTATACAATAGTTAAAGCGACAGTCGTATTTCTAAAGAGCCCGTCAGTATTATAGCTTTAAAATGTCATACTCAATGCATAATCACGAGAAAATAAATCAACCTACCTATTTAAGAAAAGTATATAAATATTTGAAAATTCAACCTAATACAATAATCTCTAACAATTAGTTAATTTAAAAAAAAATGTACGCTTTAACGAGATTGCTATTTTTGTGTCGTAAGATTACGGTTTATTAATTATATAAAAGTCATTCAGAATGAAAAGGACTTCACAAGCTATTTACAGCAAATTAAAGCTATACTTACAGTTCATTTGTTATATAAGTATCTAAACATATGGTATTTTAAGGGAAATCATTACGGCCATTTTTGAGAAAATAGAAAATAAAAAAATGTTCTATATAACGAGTAGTTTGTCGTAACCTTATAAAATGCTTAACTTAGACACAAACTGGGTGTTTTACTGCCTTCTCGTTTTTCAATTATGCTGTTCACACACACAGACACAGGTACACATATACACAGAGAGAGGAAGGTTGAGAGAGAAACACACAGAGACAGAGACATGGAGAGGACAAAGCGCACATGCATAAGGAAATAAAGTTGTAACACATTTAATCAATTCTGAGGTATCTACATATAAATACAGAAATGTAACCTCAAATGATACCATGCATTCGCAATGGCCGCCACGCTTGCGATCGAAGAAGTGTGTTCAGTGTCTAAATACATTCAGATTTTACAAACAATGGTGCGTTCCCAAATGTGTCGCTAAGAAACAATTTTCTTTGTCTTTAACTTTTTATAAGAAATTAAAGACAAAGACTGCATATTCTAGATCTCCCCCCCCCCCCTCCTAAAAACTCACTATAGCAGTTGTTCATTTTAAATCAGTATAAAGAATTGGCTCCAACGTTAATAGATTGAAGTTAGTGGATTGACTATTGATTATTCATAACATTGCCAGATATACTTACAAGAGTGTACACGCCAGTATAAAACCGTACTAAAAACATGACAAACAGTTATCACTTTACATACTATAATTTAAAATATATTTCAGTTTAAAAACATCGACTAGTGTTTTACTTAAATACTTTAAATTGATTGTATGGCAGTACTCGTTTTTGCAGTGGCAACTTATTGAAGAATTCAATAACAGTATAGGCGGCTTTTAGTATTTAACAAATTCATGGTTTTCAAGAGCAATACAATTTGTATTTTGGACCCTGTGGTCTGGTGGTTAGCATGCTAACTTCCAAATTCAGAGGTCCCCGTTCGATTCCCAGCTGGAGGCTGGGAGTTTTTCTTTGTTCAGGATTATTTCCTATCCTTTCTAGAATCTGGAAGTACGAGAGAGTGTAAATGTGTGTGTGTGTGTGTGTGTGTGTGTGTGTGTGTGTGTGTGTGTGTGTGTGTGTGTGTGTGTGTGTGTGTGTGTGAATTCAATGTTTATACATAAAACCCAAGGTTATACGAATAGGAAAGCGAATAAACATTATTGCCGCTGATATGACCATAGATACTAAAGGCGACATTTTGAGCAGCGTATTTCTGTATTCTACATGTAAAAATCTATTTTTATAATATGCCTTCTCGTTTAATTTGAGAAAAACCAAGTTCTTAAAAATATAAATAGATGAAAATGTTAACATTTTACATTTCCTAAAATATTACCCATCAATTTAAAACCAATTCGTATAATTCGTCTGTGCAATAAATATTATGTTTGTGTTAGCAGAAATATTTCATAAAAATACAACATAATTAAGATGCCAATAAGCATGCGAGCAGTAAATTAAAATTATATTCCTAGTATCAAGAAAATCTCCATAGTAATATATCTGTAGTAGTTTATTACTAATTTGAACAGTTTGGTTTATACCGATATGTTAGTTACAAGTTTAAGAATACAGTCTTTTCAAGATTAACTGTTAATATATAACTATCACATCATTCAAAACAGGGAGATAGTCAATTTAATCTTAAATATTAGGTCACCGAATGGTATGTTTCTGAGCAAACAGTAAGAGGTATTATCAGTATAAAGTAAATAAAAATATAAATCAATGCTTAATTCCTCCTATGTTAATTAAAACAAAATATAAATTTTGTGCACCAAAATATTCACTTCATACTAAATCAATGCACTTAATTGAATTTAAACATATTGTTAGAGGTATTATTCTAACCCCTTTTAACACTTCACCAACTAGGATCACAGCATGTATACAGTTCACAAATGAGAAAAATACTATCGGCTGAATAACCATGAAAGTTTAATCTCCTCATGTTGACAATTTCTTTATTACCTGGTAAAATATTCTGCTGTTTCAGAGGGAGGGTATAAACATAAAAAGTGAATAGAACTTAAGAACGTTTATTCTACTCAACGTTTCAAAATAATATTTGCAAATCTCCGTCTTGCAAAACAATTGGTAACCAAGATCTATAGTCTCAGTCAATACAGCTTAAGATTATTGGGTTTCTTTAACGAATGAATATAACTGTAATTTTCACATTGAATAAATGTGATTGTTTGGATAACAAAGTGATTTTTTTAATTTTATTTAGCAAATTTGCTTTTATAGCTTTTAAAGCCTGAAGTGACTCTTGAAGGACTCTATATATCTTGCGCTTTCCAAATCAATTTCGCGGTCACGAAGCCCCATTAGTTCTCTCGACAAATAAAATGTTGAATGTCAGATAGCTGCATGGTCCTTCGGCTCATTTAGCACACAAATCGTTCAAGAAGTTCCAGCATGGTTGCTGAAAATGCATAGAGTAAACGTTCATATTAAGTGCATATCGATATAATCGGCCTTCAACTTGCTAACAGACGCATGGCTTTTAAATATCGTTTTATTATTCTTGTGTGGGATGCAATTTAATTTGAGAACAGAGTGGTCTCTGTTTCGGTTTGTCCAAAAGTGGGTTATCAGTTATGGGAGAGGGAGGGGGAGGGGGGAGGAGAGTTGTTGAAGAGCTGTGCTGGTCTCATGTGGACCTCATACGTGCAGTGCCTCGCAGTCCGTGATGAGCCTGCAGCTCGCCGTCGTCCTCTTGGGCTCCATCACCCTCGCCTCCTCGGAGGTCAGCAAGGTAAGAACCCCAACCCATGTTATTCAAACAAATGCTTTTGTGTCTCAAAATCTCTGATACAGGCTTTTGTCGGTTACCTATGCAACAAGTTAGCCTTTCCTGATGGAATCAACTCTGAAAAGCACTGGGTGTCCTAGAAAACACTTTTATTAGAGCTGCAATAACAAGTCCGTTTTTAGAACCAGAAGAACTCCATTCTGATACATTATCGTAGTTATATTTAACTTCTATGATGAATTGGGTGTTTATATTTCGAAACCACCAGGGATTGTGATGTAAAATTACATTACCTTTTCTTATCTTTCTTAAATGTCATGGTAATTACACAAAAAGTTACTCTTATTGTTCACGTTCCATTAATCGCGATACATGTTTACTCAGAAATGCTCTAGATTAAATAATACCATTTGATTAAACGCAAGATGCAGGCGCATCACTCAAACTTTTTACATAAAAAGTAGATTCTTGTTGGCAATGAAAATAAAAAATGTGATGTGCTGCACTCACATGACTTTCTCTACTCTTGTACCAACCATTCTTACAAACTATTATTCCTATATCTTCTTCGTGAAAGTTGAGGTAAACATTTGCAGAAATTGTCAAATTGCTTATTTCTTATAGGTGCAAGAGGAATATGGGAATACAGTAGGTTTTGAGCGATAGTCATATCTTTTAAAGCTTTGACCGTTCTCGTTGCACGGCTAATATATTTAAAAAATTAATAACGATCTTCCATTTGACGAAATTTTAGCCTTCAAAAACTCACAAAAATAACAAGGAATATCTCCAAAATGATTCACTCTACAAGAAAATTTATTTGGACATGAATTGTGTATTTTAGCAAGATCTACATGTTTTGTACAGCATGATTTGGTCTATCTCTAACGGTTTACCAGTTATGCAAAAGTCGTCCAGAGTAAATACAACTACAGGGGCTATAGCCAGAAAATTCAAGATATACATTTCATTTGTCATAAAAATATCACAAACATATGACATTTTAATCAAAATCGTTAGAGCCATTTTCAAGAAAATCAAAATTTTCGAAAAATTTTCTATGTAAAGTGTAGTTTAGGGTGGGGCTATTTGCTTCAAAATTTTCGTGTCGCATCCTTGAAAGACATTAAACTTAAATATCAACTTTGGTTTTTAACCTACTTTTGGTTTTTGAATTATGCTGTCCACAGGCTGACAGACACACAGACACATAGACAGACACACACACGGACCGTTTTCTAATTTTTTTTTTTTTTTTTTTTTTTTTAAGGGGTCTCAAAACATATGTTTCCGGGGAAATCTCCACAAGGAATTTTTGGGTGGAATACAATACTTCTTCTATTTACCAGTAGAGAAAGTAAAAAGGAAAAATGTCACACCTTTTCGAACATATTACACACAGAATCCACTGTTTCAAACTTTAATCTGGAAGATTTAAACACACAACAACCAATGTTCTCTAGAAAAAAATACCTTTCGCCATAAACTGTACGTTTAATGAGTTCTGCAGTAGTAAGTTTTACTCTTGGTACTTCCCCAATTATGTAACATACATTACAACTGAAAACTCAAAAAAGTATAGGAAATCCACACACGTTTTATTCGATATGCCAAGAACTAAAAAGACAAATGTTTTAATCGAACTCGTAAAAGCTATATTGTCTACTTTCGGAACAGTTCTTGAAAATATTCGACGTACATCCTCAATTAAGTGTGAAATTTCTATCAACCCGAGTATTAGCTTTTGTTTATGCTGTTCGTAGAAACAAATTTTTCGGAAATAAGTGCTTTCTTTTTATTCAGGGGATCCCAAAGGTTAATTTCCAGTGAAATCTCGACATCAATATTTTGAGTCTAATGCAACACTTTTCTAAATGTTAAACTAAAAAAAGAAGAAATATGTGCATTCATATGAACTTCTCTGCACATTCTTGTAGATAACATTCTTAAAAACGGTTATTTTTTCTTCTTTAACTGATTACCCTTCCCTTATGTAGGACTTACATCCCTAGGACTTACAAGCCTAAGTATGATAGTGAGGAAGAGGATGATATGAAATGCAGGCGAAATGGATGATTGGAAAGGTGATCATGGAACAATTGGTGGATTGAGTGGCGGGGAAACCGGAGAACCCGGAGAAAACCCGCCCTGACGCCGCTTCGTTCACCACGAATACCACATGCAAGTCTCTGGGATTGAACCCGGGCCTCCTAGGTGGTAGGCGAACGCTGTAACCGCTCCACCACGACGCCGCCTAAAATCGGTTATTCTAGCGTATATTCATGTTAATCGAGATAAACGTTTGCAGAAATTCTTTAATTACATATTTCCTTGTAGCTGAAACGGGCATAGGGGAAAGCAGTAAGCTTAAGCGATAGTCAGAACTTTAAAGT